>JAJOZX010000113.1:1782500-2086730 GCA_023014485.1 Bathynomus jamesi
ACTGATATCACTGTAGCAATAGAAAATCTAAAAAAATAAAGATTCTAACATCAATACGATCCCGGTCAAAATATACAAATTAGTATCAGATGAAATCATGGAAATTATATCGCGAAAAAGATTTCAAGGAACGTTGCTATAATGTTTAAACTGAGGAATGTAGTCCCTAAACAGGTTTTGTTGACTCTTTATCATACTCTTGTCCTTATATAACGTGCTGCACCCTTGTTTGGGGAAACTCTCCTAACAAAGCATTAAACGGTATCTTTATCATCCAAAAGAAGCAATATGATTATTATCTGATGCTGATTTCCTTGATCATTCTAGTGCATTATTTAAAGAGCTAAAACTCCTAAAGCTCAATGATGTAATCAAACCAGTCTGTTTAATGGAACAACAAGTGTAAGAACAAAATCATTAATTTATAATGGGTAAATAGATATTTTGCAACTCATCAAGAAATCCACTCGTATCAGACCAGAAATAGATCAAAGCCTGTTATACCTCAATTTAGATTGTCTTCATCTCAAAAACTATCCATTTTCATTGGATTGAAACTATGAAATCATTTAAATGCTGATATAAAAAATATTGTGAATGTAAATTCGTTTAAAACCAAGTTGAAATCCCAGTTAATAATGGCATACAAGTAAAAATCTAAGATTAATGCACATTACTAATGTTCCCGGTATTCATTTCTCGTGTGTAATCTGGTATTAAAGACACATTTCTTCAGATTGTTCAGTTCTTATCTCTCATGCATAATATTGATTTCTTTGTACAGTATTGGTATAATACCTTCAATAATGACCTTGCATTTGTCATATCGATGATGATAATTTAAGATTAATACATACTTGAACTATTAATAATGCTTATTTACTTATTTATTTATTTATTATTAATTAATAATAATTAGATGCTTATTTTAATAAGAGCCCAGTAAAGCCTAAAGCTAAAGGGCCAAATTAAATTAAATAAATATTCCAGCTTCACAATTATTTATGTCATTGGAAATTGTAAAACCAATGTATTTATTTTATTATTAATTATGGTTATTCAATTCAATTATTGAATTAAAAAAATGAAATTGCAATACCACTCCAAGCTAATGAATGAATCAGTAACACTAGGTACATTCCCTGATAGTCTAAAGAAAGCCAGAGTATGACCTCTATTTAAGTCGAGAAACCCAAACATCATCCATCCAATTATCGTCCCATTTCCATATTTGCAACTTTAAGTAAAGTATTTGAAAAAATCGTGTGCAATAAACTTACAAAATTCTTAATCAAATACGTACTTTAACTAAAACACATTTTTGGTTTTGTATATATATAGGTAGACGCGCGAGCACACACACACACACAGACACACAGACAGACACACAGACACACACACACACACACACACACACACACATCCGTGGGGACTTTTGCTTTGTTTAGTCTCGATTGTTTTCCAGCAAGAAGTGGACGGAATATATGTACAGTATATATATATATATATATATATATAATATATATATACAGGGCGTCCCAAAAAAATGTATACACACTTTAATAATTATAAAGGCAGTGTTTATTAAAATACATTTCATTTTCAAAATGTAATAGAATCTACAGACATTATTTAATTGTTTTGTCAACGCCTGTTTTCAAACTGACGTCCGTCCAGGCACTGCTGATAACGCGAAGCAATGGAATCGCAAACATCACGAAACATTTCGTTTGGTATTTGTGTGCATTCTCGTTCAATGGCTGCTCTCAATTCAGCGACTGTTGCAGGTTTTATAGCGTAGACTTTGTCTTTTAAGTATCCCCATAAAAAAAAGTCTAGTGGTGTGAGGTCTGGTGAACGCGGAGGGTATTCTACGAAACCCCTTCGTCCAATCCACATCCACATCGTGCCAAGTACCACTCGCAATACTCCACTCTTCGGTCCAGATCATCTTCATTAATAGCATGGACTAATCTTGGAATGTAACTTTTCCATTGACAGCGCTTCAAAATGCGTTGGACAGACGATTCTGAAATTCCTACCTCACGACTCGCTTGCCGCACAGATTTTCTTGGACTTTGGTGATACGTTTCCAGTACTCTTTCTTGCTTTGTGGGGCTTGTCGATGTCCGTGGTCTTCCGGAACGCTTCTTGTGGACATTCTGAACAGTTCCATCGGCTTCAAACTTATCTCTAATTCGAGTGATGGTAAGTCGCGTTTGTGGATCTGTTTGAAACTCCCTCCTAAACTGTCTTTGCACTTCAACTGCGTTTTCACACTTCCAGTAGCATTTTAGAATGAATTTCCTTTGTTCAAAGCTTAGTCTGACTGGCATTATTAATTCTAATGGGTTTAACTTGGAAAGAAAGAAACATCAATTGAGCTATCAGCTGTTAAAGTGTGTATACATTTTTTTGGGACGCCCTGTATATATATATATATATATATATACATATATATATATACACAGGGTATTCTAAAATTAATTAGTAAACTTTTATGTTTGTTGATCAGTTGTTGGACTTTGTGAACAATGCATCTAAAATAAACAATTACTGTTGCTTTTCTTACTGTTGCTGTATTTGAAATATAATGGTTAAATATTGCATATTTTTGTTAAGATATTGCGTTCGTGTAAAAGTTTACTTGGTAATTTTAGAACACCCTCTCTCTCTCTCTCTCTCTCTCTCTCTCTCTCTGTTTCTCTCTCTCTCTCTCTCTCTCTCTCTCTCTGTTTCTCTCTCTCTCTCTCTCTCTCTCTATATATATATATATATATATATATATATATATATATATATATATATATATAATTATATAATATTACATTATTTGTAATACCGATTTTATTAAAGTAAATGTTGACAATGGCCTCCGTCGACATTCAAACACGTACCAATTCGTCGAATGTGATTAGATGATACTTTTCTTAACACTGTGGGAGTAATCTCTTACACAGCTTGTGTAATGTTGATCTTCAGTTCTTCAATTGTTGTAAGGTTTAACCGGTGACAAACTTCTTTCAGGTAACCCCACAGAAAAACCCCTTTAGAAAGTTCTTCATCGTGTAACTGTTGAGAGAACGGATTCAAAATGATATTAATATAACTTTCTGAATTAATTGTTTCATTGAAGAAAATTGGCCCTACAATGTGTCTCTTAGAGATTGCACACCAAATACCAATCTTTTGGTCATGTAAAGGAATCGCATGAAATTCATTCCATTTTGTAGCACTCCACATTCTGTTGTTCTGAAAGTGTATGTAACCTGAGAGATGGAACCACGCTCCATCAGTGAAGAAAGTTAATTTTCTTGCATTTGCATGACTTAAATATCGTTTAAACCACTGACAAAATCGTACAAGTTTTTCTGAATTAGGAGGTAATAATTGGTGTACGCTGTTGATTTTGTAAGTCTTAAGATGTATAGAATGAAGTGATCGCCTACAGAATTCCCTTTTGGTTTGCAGCTGTTTTGCTAACCTTCCAGTAGACTTTCGTGGGCTGCGTGTAACGAACGTCGGATTTCATCCTGTACATTATCAGTCAATGATCTTCGAGTATAACTCCGTTTTGGTGGAACAACAAACCCTTCTTCATGAAATCGCTGCACAAATTGATGTACTGATGATTTGCTTGAAACAGTTTCATTCGAAAATTTCTGTTTAAACTCTCTAACACTCTTTAAATTATGAAATTTTAAAATAAGTTTCAATAATAAACACACTTTCTTCTTTCGAATACACCATTTCAATTTTAAGGCTTAGAAACTTGAAACAAAAATTTACTCAGAACAACAGCAGCCGAATACTAAGAAGGACTGACTGATACTGACAATTAAACTAAGCTAAACTTAAGCTAACCCACAAGAAATTTCCAACAAAATGAATGAAATAGATATTAAATAATGAGGAGAGGGTTTCGTTTTATTTGTCACCCTGTATATATATATATATATATATAATATATATATATATATATATATATATATATATACATACTGTATATATACAGGCCCTCTCAGAGGGCCTGTATATATATACACACACAGGCCTGTATATTATACACACACAGGGCCTCTGATAGGCCCTGTGTGTGTATATATATATATATAAATTAACCTCGTTTGGGTCTGTGCGTCGGTCTCTCTTCACACGAAGGTTAAGCTGGTGGCCCCGCCTCTAGGTCTGGCCCTGGAGGAGCGAGTTGCTCTCTTTCGCTCTCCACCGCACATAGCCAGGTACACCCGGCTCATCTGGTACCGTCCTGAGCCAGGCATCTAGTCTTCTCTCGTAAACTTCAACTTTGACCCCTGTAACGTTTCTGAGGTCCTTTGGAAGCTGGTTAAAAAGTCTTGGCCCCCTGACAACCAAGCTATTTTCCTTCATGTTGAGGAGGTCCCTTGTCGGGCTTTTAATTTGGGGACACTACACATTCTGCCTTTCCTATTTTCCAGCGTTGTTTGGATGGTAATTGGGTTTAGTTTTAGGTTTGGTACCAGTTTTGCGATCATTTTCCATATGTAGATTATGATGTACCTCTCTCTTCTTTCCAGGGAGTACAGATTTAGTTTACGTAGTCTTTCCCAGTAGTTGAGTTCTTGGCAGTCATCAGTCGTGGCTGTGAAATGTCTCTGCGTTTCTTCTAGTTTATTAATTTCTTCCTTTTTATATGGGGACGTCAAAACTGAGCAGTATTCAAGTTTTGGTATGATCACTGTTCTCAGCAGGGAAATTATTACTGTCTTGTCTCTCCTTTTGAACGTTCTTAGTACCTGTTCTGCGACTCCTTTTGCTTTGTTTCTTGCTATCTGATTTTGTGTCTCGAATTTGGCATCATCGGTCATTATTACCCCCAAGTTGACCGCTTTCGTGCTTCTCTGAATTTCCTCTCTAGCTGGAGCATAATATGCAGTCTATTTAAGTTCATCATTTCTAACATATCTCAAGAGCTGAAATTTCTCGGTGTTAAATGTCATAGTGTTGTCTTCTGAGTTCTGACCATGTGTATATTTTGTTCGTGTCTCTATGCAAGGTTCCCACTTCATTTGCATCGTTGATTTTTCTGATGATCTTTGTATCATCCGCAAAGGATGTTACTATAGTGTTGCTGTTTACTCCACTGTCTATGTCTGTTAGCATGATAATGAACAGGAGTGGGGCCAGTACTGTACCTTGTGGTACTGAGTGCGTACTTCTGATTCTGATGATGATACACCTTGAATTTTGCCACCTGTAGACGTTCTCTAAGGAAGTTGTAGATCCATTTTCCCATTTTGCCTGTTATTCCCATATGCTTCATTTTATGTGCTATTATACCATGATCGAATTTGTCGAAAGCTTTAGCAAAATCTGTGTATATGACATCATAGTTTTCATTGCCTTCAAGTGCATCTAGGATGCTGTTATAATGCTTTATATGTTGTGATAGGCATGATCTTCCCGATCGGAATCCGTGCTGATTTTTGTTGAATCTTTCCAGTGTCTCCAAGAAGTCATAGATTTTCTCTCTGACTATTCTTTCAAATATTTTGGTGAGGTGGGACGTCAATGACACTGGGCTATAGTTCTTTGCTTGAGATCTAGCCCCTCCTTTATATATAGGGAAAATGTTTGCTCTTTTGAAGATGCTCGGTATTTCCCCCAGTGTCTAGGGATCTTCTCCATATCCAGTATAAGGGTGTAGCTATTTCATTTTTACAGTTTTTAATTAATAGTGCGTTCCATTTGTCCGGACCTGCAGCTGAATGTGATTTCATTTGTCCTATAGCTCTCGCTACATATTCTCGGGTAAAACCAAAGTCTGTTATACATTCTCCTTGCATTTCTCTTCGAAGAATGCATCTATGTCAGGTATCGCTCTGTCACTTTTTGGGGTACTGAAGACCGATTCATACTGCGCTCTCAATGTTTCAGTTATTTCTTTTAGATCGTCTGTTAGTTCATTATTTCCTTTCCTTAAGGGCCTGATAGTAGCGCGCGTTTTTGTTTTCCTTTTCGCATAGCTGTAGAAGTATTTTGGATTTTCCTTTATTGCTTCTACCGCCTTTTCCTCTTCCCTCCCTGTATGGCCTTTTACCAGAGTTTGTATTTCCCTATCGATACTCTCCAGTTTTTCTTTCATTACTTTCCTGGCATTGTTGTCTCCGCAATTAGCTAACTTCGTCGCTACTCTCTTTCCAAGGTTGTTAGTATTTCCTCAATTGTTTTTTTCTCTAAAACTGTTCTCCACTCTATTTGGGCCATGTGTGATCCGATCTCTTCCCAATTTATGGTGTTGGAGTTTAAGTTAAAAGCCCCAAATTTGCTTCTTCCTTCTGTATGTGTATTATCTTTTAAAGTTATCGCCATATTTGTTGATAACTCGATTATGTTGTGGTCTGAGATAATAGTTGGGGTTATTTTTATATCGGCAATCAAGTTCGCGTTATTTGTGAATATCAGATCTAGGCAGTTATTTTTCCTGGTATTTTCTGTTATCTCCTGTGTCAGCTGTATAAATATATTTCTACCCACCTTTTTGTATTTTATAAATGGGAAATCAAAATCGTCGTAGAGTATTATATTAGGGGATGGAGAGTCTACGGACTTTATTAGGGGATATCATCAATGGCACGGAAAATTTTTCATTTGGAGAGTTTGGAGGTCTATAGATGCCTATCAGTATCACGTTTAGTTTCTCTATTTTCACTGCAACTGTTTCCACGAAGCTGTTGGATTTACTTATTACCGTCTCTGTCATATGCCTCTCCTGTATATAAATAGCACAGCTACCTTTACGTTTCGCTGTTCTATCCGCTCTTAGTAAGTTGAATCCATCGATATGCAATTCTTTCTTATCGATACAGTGTTCGCAGTTATCACGGTTTCCTTGTCAATCTTTAAGATGTGTTTCCGTGAGGCATGCGATGTCCGCCCTTGTTTCGTCCATAAAACCTTTCAGGTGCGAAACTTTGTTTAGTGAATTGTTCGGTTTTATTCCTTGAATAGGGACAATGTTTATGTTCTTTGTTTTGCATTGCCCCTTGTGCATTTTAAGTTCGTTGTCATTTGGTTTCGCGTGTTTTGTAGCCTTGTGGTCCTCCGAGATGGATCCGTTCCCTCCTACCTGTTCTGGTAGCTTCTTGCGATGAAGCGGTCCGGCTCGAGGGTTCCCAGCTGTGTTAGCTGCACGTGCTGTATAAGACTTAATGGCCGTATTATGTCCGAGATGTTGAAAACATTTGGTGTGCTATTTGTGTTTTGTTTGCTATTTGGGTACATATTTTTTTCTCACATTCCTCCTCTTGTCAATTGAAACTTGTCCCTTTTCCTTTGAACTTGTCGGGAGATGATGGTAGTAGCATCTTCTCTCGTACTGGCAGGTTCCATATGTCGCGTAGATCTTGCAAATGTCCGGATGGTAGAATTTGCATTTTCCACCAAATTTGCAGTGACCATTATTGTAGTAGTAGTTGCACACAGGAGTGTGTATATATATATATATATATATATATATATATATATATATATATATATTGAATAATGAACATTGAATAATGTTTAACGTAAAATTAATTTTATATTTCCATGTCTTTCTTTTGGGGATTAAAAAGGTATTAACGGATTATAAACACTAATGGTATCCTTGGAAGATTAAAGGGATAAAAAGAAATTTAAAAAGTTTATTTTGTCGTGCGATTTCTCAGTGCTAGTGCCACCCATAGTGACGATCTAGGGCGGGTCAAAACAAGTTTTTTTGTCCTTTTTTAAAAATGACACTATATGAGGGTTTTCATTTGGGTTAACAAATAACATCAAAAGTTGAGCTATGTGCTACCCCCTGTACCCCTCGCACATAGTCCCCCCTTTTTCCCCACTTTTCTAGCTGAGATTTCACAATAATCTTTGAACCTATTCTGAACATCAATTTAAGATATGTTAAAAATAAGTTAGAAGACCTTATTTGCCCTTATTTAAATCAAATGGGTATCTTCTTTATTTATGGATACTTTTTTTGTTTTATGTAGGGTTGCCAGATTGGCCACATTGTTGCCAAACTTCACAAATGCGCAAAAAAGTCTGGCAACCCTAATTTTTTTGAATACTTTTTGCAAAAAATTGTATTATTTTATTTTTGTTTCAGGTTATTGATTAAGTGAAATTATTATTGATTATTGGTTGTTGATTCAACGTATTGGTTTTTAAGTTAAATTATTGGTTATTAAGTCAAATTAATCATGACAACAAGAAAAAAGTCGTCAAATGCAGCCTTTGGACATGCTTCCAAGTTTTCAGCAGCTATGACACCAACAAAAGCAGATGTTGTGAGGCACTACAACTTTGTGCGACGACGAGAAGAGGCTGAATCAAATAAATCGATTACTTTTAATGAATGTTGTAACATAGTCGTAATAGACGTTGAAACCATATGGAGAAGGTTCTCTTTCCCTACAATAAGTACTCGTGGAATCTTTCAGAAAGTTGTTAGAGTGATAGAAGCAGCCTCAAAGTTGAACAAGGTTCCTATAAACCGAAGAGATGAGAGATTTGAACAAAAAGTTTCGCGTATGATGCTATGTTTGATGTATGTACCTGTGATTGCTACGATAAAGGGATTGATAGAAATGCCTGCCGGTGCAAGGATAAAATAACAGTTGCTGAGTAGGATTTTTTGTAGGACAAAAGCAAAGATTAAACCAACTGGGGACAATTGATAAAAAAGCTGCTTTGATGAGGAAAAGGTCTATTGCTAGAGCTCAAAAAGAACACGAACGCTGAATGAGATCACAAGAAGAATTGACTGAAGCTATCAGAGTTGCCCCTTCAACATCACAGGAATCACAGGATGCAGCCGGTGCTGAGAGCATGGAGGTAGAGACCGACCAAGAGGATGAAGACTTCGTGCCTGATACAGAGTTAATAGAAAATGAGCAGAACAGATATACCTGTGAAGAGTTAGCAGTGACTGCAGATCGTTACAGAGTGAGTTGCATGGCAGCAGTAGCAATTGTTAATGCTGCTTTAAAAGATATGGGAATCCTGGATCAGGACACCATGATTGATAGAAAGAAGCTGGAGAGGGAAAGAGCACGAGTAGGTAAAAAATTGAGTACCAGGGTTAAATCGGAGAATATAGGAATAAAATGCTTTGGCTTTGATGGGAGAAGAGATGACACATTAACCAGGGCAGGCAAGATCAAAGAAGAGCACTACGTCATTGTTAAAGAGCTTGGAAATATCTATATAGATCATGTAACACCTGATCATGGAAATGCTCGTTGTGTAGCAGAAGAGCTGATTACTGTAACAGTGGACTCAGAAAGTTCAGACACTCTAAAAGCTTTGCTATGTGATGGCACTGCTGTGAACACTGGAAGAATTGGTGGAGTAATAAAGCTTGTTGAAATCTATCTGAATAGGTCTGTTCAGCGGCTGGTATGCCTTCTTCATATGAACGAATTACCATTCAGGCACGTCTACGAGGCAATAGATGGAAAAACAACAAGCCCAAGTACTTTCAAGGGTTTAATTCGAAATAAATTGAAAACTGATCTAACAAAATTGAAAGTGGTTGCTTTTTCTCCTGTTAAAGGAAACATTCATGAAATTCCATCTGATGTTGTTAATGCTTTAAGCAGTGACCAAAAGTACCTCTACAAAATGTGCCTAGCTGTTCAATCTGGAAATGTCTCCACAGATCTCGCAGAAAGATCTTCTGGTACAATTCATCATGCTCGTTGGCTAACTAGAGCAAATAGAATTCTTAGACTCTATGTGTTAACACCAAATCCAACCCAAGATCTCAAAGATCTAGCAGATATTATTATGCTATCTTATGCTCCAGGATGGTTTTGGGTTAAGTCACATCCACTGGCATCTGATGGATCATCTAACTTTTGGTACTTAGGGTATCTGCTGCGCGACTTGAAGGAGAAATACAGATTGATCATGGAACCGGTGTTTCAGAATAACTCGTACTTTGCGAACCCCGAAAATATTCTGCTATCGATGGTAACAGACTCAAGAAGAGAAGTTGGAGAGGTTGCAGTACAGAGAATCATTCTCTCAAGAACTACATTTTCTGGATCAAGAAACTTTGACTTACCTCGAACTCTTAATTTTGATTCTTCAGACTACACTGAAATGATTGATTGGCAGAAAGAGGTAATTTATCCGCCTCCACTTCTGAGAAACTTTAGCAATAAGGAACTTTTGCTAGCAAGAAAAGAACCACTCAAAATACCAGCCTTTCCTTGTCACAGCCAAGGAGTAGAAAATGCTGTGAATCTAGTCACGAATGCATCTGATGTACGAATTGGCTACGAAAATCGCCAAAAATATATTCTTAACCTACTGGAATCACGGCAAAGATTGCCTAAATTTAAATGGAAAGGACAGTGGAATAAATAAACATGCAGTGTTACTTTCAAAATAGCTTAAGTTTATGCATCGTGCAAAAGAGCACTTCATTACGCAATGTTTTTTTCTTTTTCTTGTAGAAGACAAGTTCTATTGTTTAATTTCTCAAAAATGTTATGTAATTCATCAACTTGTTCCTTATTTTGTATCTTAATATATAGTATATTCTCAAAAACAAGTAAAAATGCCATTTTCGTTGAGTTTGAATAAAAAAATAAGAAACATGAGTTTAACACAGTTGAAACAATTTTTATCTGAGTTTTTACTGAAAAATGTACATTTTGGCAAATTGAAACTAAAAACCGAAAATTTGTGCCGGAGGTAGAAGACTTATGATACGCGAAATATTTTACTGGGTGACTACTGTAACCCATAAGAAACCCCCACAATGTGTCACTTTTGAATACAAACTAACAACCCGCCTAAGTCCCACCCCTCCCCAAATCTTACCCACTCATTGTTTCTAATTCTTCTCCTCCCCTCAATATACATATATGCTCTCATATTACTGGCTCAATGTCCCTATAAAGAAACAGCAGATACAGATCTTGAGTATAGATCCAAAATCCTTCGTAGAAAGGTATAAGTCCATTAATTCATCTCTTTTAAATTGTATTGCATTATGTATATTTAATAGAAGGGACGATCTGTGATTGTGATTTCTTCATAAATAGCCACAAATATCTTTAGCTTTCATAAATAACTGTAAATGAAAGAAAATATGTATACAAACACACTTGTAAGTAAAGTGTATTCAGTGAATGGTTACCAACCAGTATTTTATTCCGAGTGAAAAACTCAAAGAAATCCGATAAGGTGTAATATATTTTTAATTAAATTTTATCTGTTACTTTCTTAATTTTTGTTCAAGAATGAAGGAAAAACTTCGAAATCGCCTTTGGTCTCGTTTAGTTAAAAAGGGTTCAAATGCGGATGAACCAACTACAGTGGATTTGAGGTAACAATTTAACGCAGTCGTTGTAATAACAATTAAAATAAATGAAGTTACGTTATGATTATCTAAAAGATTTTTGAAACTGCAATTAAATTTTTTTTACCTTACAGTGAGAGCAGCTCTTCTGAAGATTCTGATCGGGCACCGCCCCCTCGAGTGAGACGAAAGCGTTTGGCGCGTCATCAGAAAAAACGGGCAGGAAGAATGGCGGACAAACCGCAGTCCAGAACGGTGAGGTTTATTACACGGGACATGCTTTGCATGCCATATAGTCGAGTTTCTAAATGGAAGGGCATTAATTTTATAAATAGAAAGTTTTAATGGTTCCAGCCTAAAATGCTTTTCAGAGAAAAGTAGGTCAAGCGAGTAACAAAAGGCTATTAAATAAGTTTTGTGCGTATCGAACGAACTTAATCTTCAGATATGTAATTTTACTATTAGTAAAAACCAGTTCCATATCGCCTGATTTTGTGTAATTGCTTGGCAGGTCAGCATATACTTAGAGCTGATCTTATATATATATATATATATGGAGCACCGACAATTCAGCGCAGGACAATTCAGCGCCGACAATTCAGCGCCGACAATTCAGCGCAAAGACAATTCAGCGCAAGACAATTCAGCGCCGACAATTCAGCGCAAGTCAGTACAGTTAAAAGTTTAGTTAAAAATAATAAAAATAAATCGCAATAAATAAAAAAGAGAAAAATTTGTATATTTATATATATGCTAAATTGGGTCTGTATCGAAGGAGTGACATTTCAAAGGAGTGACATAACAAAGGAGTGACATAAATACCGTAACGAAGGAGTGACAAATCGGAGATAAAATTCAAAGGAGTATAATTATTAAAATTTTATTTAAAAAACAAAATTTGTTAGAATTGTTAAATTAAGATTTTATTTCAAAAACTAGAAACCTAACCTAACCTAACCTAACAGTTGCAAGCCTCTCTTCCCTCTGGATTTGTTCTTTCTTCTTCTTTGTTGGTATTTTCGCGCTGAATTGTCTTGCGCTGAATTGTCTTGCGCTGAATTGTCTTTGCGCTGAATTGTCTTGCGCTGAATTGTCGGCGCTGAATTGTCGGCGCTGAATTGTCCTGCGCTGAATTGTCGGGTCACGTGTATATATATATAATTAGTTAGTGATATGAGGTGTTTTTTAGGTTAAAAACATCGACTCCGAATTATTTCATTTAATTTAATGCTGCTCAAAAGTAATTTTATTTGAAATATACATCTGAAAGTGAACAAATACTGTAAAAAGCCTTCTTTTGACATGCCTTAGGATCATATTATCTCTTACTGTTGAATACAGAGGGTGTCGAAGAAATAATGGTGCAAAAATAATCAATCATTTTTATTATTATTAATTAATATATATATATATACAATAAAATTTAACATTGTCATTATCATTATCAGTATATACAATATACACAGTTGTTGATTACATTTCCAAACTGTCCACATTTAGAACATTTTCACAAGATGACCATCATTTGCCCCTTTAATATGTATTCGACGCTTGAACTCCATTAAACCATTAGCAAGATGCTCTTGTGGAATGGATCCAGTGACTTCTGTTTCTTTGACGGAATTCCGCTACACTGTTGGATTTGTCACAATACACAAGTATTCTAACATACTCCATTAGATAAAAATCCAATGAGGTTAAGTCGGGTGGCTATGTTATCGGTACACTACAGCCAATCTAGCGCTGAGGAAAGTTTACGTCTAGAAAGTTGCGAACAGCAACGGCCAAGTGGGAAGTCACCCAAACTTGTTGAAATATTACACTTCCCATGCCAGCTCTAGTAGCTCTTTCTTGGAGAAAAAATAATGTCTGCATTATATCATGATTCGCTACAGTCACGGTACAATCGTCAAAGAAAATTGAATTGATTATGCAGTTACTTGACATAGTACGCCAAATGTTAGCTTTTGGTGAATTTCCTTCATGCTGGCTGATATTTCCAAGCGCTGGATAGGCCACCTCGATCACCCGACTTAACCTCTTTAGACTGTTACTTTAAGGGTTATGTTAAAATACTTGTGTATGATGATAAAACCAGGCATCTGGCAGAACTTCGTCAAAGAACCAGAATTTATTGAATCCATTCCACAAGATCATTTTGTTGATGTTCTAATGAAGTTTGAGTATCGAATACACACTGTAGCGACGAATAATGATCATCATGCGGAAGTGTTCTAAAGTTGAACAGTTTGGAATTGTAAACAACCATATCTATTGTATAGATATTAAGTAGCAAGTAAAATATGACTAATTATTTCTTGGACACCCATACTTTAATTATCGCACACTACTAAAGTAAGTACTTTGCCAATAGTAAAAAGCTAAATATAGTTGTTGTTGTTGTTTAGCCGATCAGCCCACCCTGATCGAGCAAGCCGGCGGCACGCAGGTAACCGATCGCCCTCTTCGGAGTGGACCAGAGGTTCAGCGCACTAGTGATGTTGTGCTGTGTTCGTTGTTGTGCTAGAGCGGTACAGTCTGTCATAATGTGTTCAATTGTTTGTGGTGTGTCCTGGCACAGGTGGCAGGTGTCGTCTATGGAGTTGTCTAGTCTGTGTTTATATGTTAGTAAGTTGGGGTGATGTCCACATCGGAATCGTGCTAAGTTAACTCGATCCGATCTGCTCAGGCTGATCTCTGACCTGTTAATGGGTGGCGGCTTCGCACCTAGGACCGCATTCGGACCGAGTCGTGTCAGTGCTTTGTGGGTTAGGTGTGTGTGTATGTGTTTTCTGTACTGTGTGATGACTGTGGGGCGTGGTATGGAATGGAGTATTTGGTTATAATGTCTCTCTGGTGTTACCTTAATGGTGCGAGGTGTCGGTGCGTGATTGTACATGTAGTGGCAAGGGTGTTGTGGGTTAGTTGTCGCTGCTGCCATGAATTGTGTTCCCCTCATGTCTAAATGTTCCCTAACTTTCAGTATTTTTGTTTCTGTGTGCAGGTGTTCTATTGGTGTTGTTTGAGTGCATCCTGTAATGATACGAAGTGCGTTGTTTTGTATTGTCTGTAAGGTGTTTATGTGTGTGTTTGAGATAATGGGTGCCCAGCATGGGCTAGCATAGTCCATAACTGAGCGAATATATTGTTTTTATATGAGTGATGTTGTTTCCTGCTGGTGTCCAAAGTTTGTGCCTGTTAGTACCCTAAGCGTGTTAAGTCTTGACGTACATTTGTTTTTAATATCCTGAATGTGGTTTGCAAAAGATAATGATGTGTTGTATGTGACCCCCAAGTATTTTGGTCCTGTGATTGTGTGGAATGTTGATGTTGTTTAGTGTAAGCTGTGGAATTACCTGGTGTTCTTTTGTGTTGCTTGTAAGCAAGGTGATGGTTGATTTTGTGGGCGCTACTTTGAGTCTATTGTGTGTGAGCCAGTCTTGTATACTGTTTATGTATGTTTGTATGTTATTTGTAGCGATGTCGATGTTGTTGTGGGTGGATGTTAGAGTGATGTCATCTGCATATGATGATAAGGTAAGCTTGTTATCTATAGGTGTTGGAATGTCATGCATGTATAAGTTGAAGAGTGTTGGTGAGAGAACAGAGCCTTGAGGGGCCCGTTCGGAAAAAGCTTGTTTTTGGATGACTTGCCATTAAATGTGACATGTGAGTATCTTCCTGAAAGATAGTTGCTCAGCCACCTTTTGGTGTTATTGTGCATGTTTGTGTTGAGTATTTTGTTTATGAGAGGGAAGCGTGGGATAGCATCAAATGCTTTACTAATGTCTATTGTTGCTAATAGTGTAAGTTGAGCTGGTCGTCTGGAGTTGATGCCATCCATGATGTGCTGCGTGAGGTTAGTGAGTAATGTCGTGGTTGAGTGGTGAGGTCTGAATCCATGTTGAGTAGGCGATAGTGGAATGTGTGGTTTGGTGATTTGTAAGATTAGTCTTTCTGTTACTTTGGAAGGTGTGCATAGTAAAGTAATGGGTCTATAGGAAGCTGGTTCTGTTGGATTTTTGTTTGGTTTGAGTAGTGTAATAATTTTACCTTGTTTCCATATGTCAGGAATAGTACAGTGTTGGTATAAATATGTGCTGATATTTGTGAGAGCTAGTATTCCTTGTGGGCCCAAGTGTTTAAGGTGTATGTTAGATATGTTGTCTGGTCCAGTAGCCTTCGAATTCTTAATGTTTTTGATGATCTTGGTGGTCTGGTCTGTATTGAAGGGTGTAATGGTTGTGTCGAGTCTGTAGGTTTTCTTGTGTCTGGCTGTTTGTCTGTCTGCATGTTTCTGGTTGTTGTCTCTGTTTAAGTGACTTATCTTTGCGTAGTGATTAAATAGAATGTTAGCTTGTTGTGTGTATGTTGGGATTTATTTTGGCTGCGACAGATAGCCGCGTGTGAGGTGTGAATGCCGCTGTTAGAGTGGGTAATGCCGTTTATAGTCTTGTATAGCCTGGATGTATCTGTGGAGTGGTTTAATGTTGTTATGAATTCCCTGAATGTTTCTGTTTGTTTTTTCTTTGAGTTTGTTGTTTATTTCTGTGTTGAGCTGTTGTATCTGCTGTTTTTGGCTTCTGTGTGTCGGGTTTGTGTGTTATATTTGAGGTTGTTACGTTGCCTTATGAGGTGGGCTATTTCTCTACTGTAATTTGGGTTGTATTTCCTAATGTTGCCCTTCGGTATGTATTTGTTTGCATTATTGATGATCTGATTAAATGTCTTGAGTGTTGTATTGATGTTTATGATGGGTGTGCTGTTTAATGTGGTGAATTGTTCCTCAGTCTGTATTTTGAACTGTTCCCAATCAGCTTTCTTGTAATTTCTGTAAGTGAGCCTAAGGCTGTTGGGGCAGAGTGTAGAATGTGTTGTAATGATGATGGGCAGGTGGTCTGATGACAGTTGTTTTTCTGTTCTCCATTGTGTATGTGTTGCTAGTGAGGGGGAACAGAACGTTATGTCTGGGGAGGAGTTTGAGTATCCTGCTTGATGTGGTATGTGTGTATGTTCTTCTGTATTGTTAAGAATGAAGAAGCTGTTTAGTTGTGTGGCTATGTTGGCACCTCTGGTGTTGCTTTGGTTGTGCAGGTACCAACTAGTGTCTTTGGCGTTGAAGTCTCCTCCTAAGATGACATTAGTGAGAGAGGCCAGATTGTGTAACTGTTGATTGTAATTGGCTGGCACCTGAGGTGAACTATCTGGTGGGATGTAAATGTTGATTAGTGTGGCGTTGTGTTTTGCGCGTGTACTGTGTCTATGTATAGTATAATGTACAATGAATTTCCCTACAGACATTTTTAATTGCGTATCAATAAGTACGTTTGTATAGCCTACATGGGTATGCTTGGGATTTTGAATATGGCATACTTTTCTCTCCCTGATTGCTACTAACTTTTAAAATGAGTTAAAAATACAGTATTAGATATCCTCACAGACAGTGTTTCTCAACCAGGGGGTTGCGGGAAGTGCTCAGGGAGTTGGGGGTCCCGGTGCTTTGCCAAAAAATCAGCTTACATGAAAACTCGCTTATTTTTCCAGCGAAAATGCCAAAATATGTAAAATGAGACGGTATATATTTTAAATGAAAAACGTGTTTAATATTACAGTTTTACCGTTTAAATTATTTTCTGTTGGTCGTAGTCATGGTAACTGTTAATCTGTCTTTTACTGATAGGCCTATACCTGTGCCTACTTTGCATTTGTTAATCTTCTTATATTCGGTTAAATATAGTCAAAACACATAGTAACACAAATAGTCAGAGTCAGTTTCATTGGTTTGTTTTAATTACAACCATTGATGAGAAGCCCAATTCGCATGAGTATGAGGTTGAAAATGCAATTAAAACTTTTAGTGCATCAGATACCATTTCTGGATACTCGCTTTTCCGTACTATCGAAAGCGTACGAGGGGCGGCCAGAAAATAAGTTTACACGGCGTATAATTTCGTAACTAAAGGACCTACATTGATTATGTTTGTATCAGGTGAATTCGTTAATCATTGTTGGCGGACCTCACAATCTTGAACTTCTCTGGTCGCGGGAACCCAGGGTGTTTCTATTCCATGTTGGCACGTTTTGTTTCCGGAGTATGGGGATGAACCCATGTCTCGTCTCCTGTGCAATGCGCTCGAGAAATTCTTGACCACTGACAGACTCGGAATATCATTGCAGAAATGACAGGGCACTGTTCCAGTCGAACCGCCATGTTTAACTGACTCATATAACCAATGTATGGTAGATGGCAGCCGAATCAACGTGCAGTGTTGCCACCAATGATTAACAAATTCATCTGATACAAACATAATCAATGTAGGTCCTTTAGTTACGAAATTATACGCCGTGTAAACTTATTTTCTGACCGCCCCTCTTGTCTAAATCTTCTGACGGGAATGACAACTGTAAAGTCTTGTCAGAAGAACGTTCGATCAATTTATGGTGTAGGTCTCCTGCAAGTTCGGCAGACACTACCACTCTTTCACTGAACGGATTAAGTATCCACCTCTTTCTTAGCCTTCCATCGTCATGTGTGAATTAGTTCGAGAGCTTCTTTTTGCAGTTGAAGTATGTGATGCAACATTATTTACTGAAAGGGAATCGCGAATGTTTTTATGTCAAAAGGGATCGCCAGAACAAAAAAGGTTGAGAAACATCACTGTGTGGCCTACGTCTAACATTAATTAATATACAAATTTTATACGCATGCTAGATATTTGTTCTAAGCAATTATTTTATTGTCTACAGAATTATGCATAATTTTGCTTTGAAATATAGAAATTGAAAAAATTTATTAAGCCTATGCTGTAGAGGTGTAGCCTGTAGGTCTACTGTAGGTTTAATTAAAAGAAATTTTATTTTATATACTTTAAGTATGTATTATATGTCTTTACAACATATAAAAGGTAATTTATTGAAATTATATATAAACTATATTTATTTTCTATATAAACGGAATTTCAACTGGATACGATAAAAAAATTAAAACAATTTTTTTTTACACAAAAGAATAAAACGAACAAAACTCCATTTCTTTGCAATATTATATCAATACGTACACAGAAAGGAAACAATTCAATAATAATAATGATAAATTAAAATTTAACATTGATAAAACAAACTTTTTCTAAAATTATTGATGACTATATGATTTATTGTACACAAACGAAATAGAAGGAGGAAAACGAGACGTTTAATTATTGAAAATAAACATAAAAGAACGTAAATCAGATGAAGCATTAATTTATCTAGACATACCTTAGTAGTATGGGCACAAGAGGAGAGAGTGCAATGCAATTGCAAATGTTGACCAATGGTGCACAAGTTATGCAACAAAGGGGGATAGGGGAATGTTGCAAGATTTTTTCAACAAAGGGGGAGAGGGGAATGTTGCAAGAGCAACAAGGGGTTATGCAACTTGGAGGCGGAGTTATCCCCCAAGAGAAAGAGAGAGGAGAAGGAGGGAGAGGAGGCGAGGTGTTCGCCTGGCAGGAGCCAAGCGCATATTAAGACTTCAGCCGAGTGGCCGTTGTCTTAATATGTTCCTAATCAGCCAGTTGGCTTATCTGGCTGAGTTGCCAGATTGCGCTATTTATTTAATTAAAGCATATATTCTGGCTTAATCCGCCAGTTGGCTTAGAAGGCTGAGCTGTCAGATTGCGCTATTTATTTAATTAAAGCATATATCCTGGCTTAACCCTACAGTTGACTTAGAAGGCGTAAATGGCTTGTTCAGGTGTACAGGTTGAGTTGCCAGATTGCGCTGTTTATTTAATTAAAGCATATATTCTGGCTTAACCCTCCAGTTGACTTAGAAGGCGTAAATGGCTTGTTCAGGTGTACAGGTTGAGTTGCCAGATAGCGCTATTTATTTAATTAAAGCATATATTCTGGCTTAACCCTCCAGTTGACTTAGAAGGCGTAAATGGCTTGTTCAGGTGTACAGGTTGAGTTGCCAGATTTCGCTGTTTATTTAACTAAAGCACATACTCTGACTTAAACAGCCAGTTGGCTTAGAAGGCGTAAATGGCTTGTTCAGGTGTACAGGTTGAGTTGCCAGATAGCGCTATTTATTTAATTAATGCATATATTCTTTACAGTTGGTTTAGAAATCCGTTTTAGAAGCCAGCCAATTGATGTAATTAAATGCCGTGTACAATCAAAAGAATTAAATAAAACACCATTACATCATTCTGTTTATTTAGACGAATTAATGGAATCAGAAATATATAGAAAATAAATATACACTGGAATATATATGATCAAAAATAATAATAGCAAAAACAATACGAACGATGAATATATGGAAATAAATATATAATGGAATATATATGATCAAAAATAATAGCATAAGAAATACGGACGATGAATATATAATAAATATACAATGGAATATATATATAATCAAAAAATAATAATAGCATAAGAAATACGAACGAGAAATATATAATCAATAATATTCAAAACGTTGTAGTATAACCATCAATATATACACAGTTATATTAAATAATTACCTATATTGAAAATAATAATATACGAAACGTAAAATCAATTGCATATTAGTAGAGTAAATATATATATATATATATATATAATAATATATACACACACACACAATTATTTATATATACAATTAAATAAATAAATATACATCAAAACACTTTATGTTCTACGGGTTATATTAAATAATTAAATAGGATCAAATGTAGAATTCGGACCCCAGCCTTCTTTAGTTAGCTTTATAAGGGTAACTAACGAAAATATCATGACCTAACCTAACCAATCGTCAAGGGCGTACAGTTAACCTAACGATTGTTTAGGTTAGGTTGTGATATTTTCGTTAGTTAGCCTTATAAAGCTAACTAAAAAAGGCTAGGGTCCGAATTCTACATTTGATCCATTAAATATATTGAAAATAATAATATACGAAACGTATAATCAACTGCATATTAGTACAGCAAATATATATATATATATATATATATATATATATATATTATATATATACACACACACACACATATATATATATATACACACACACAATTAAATAAATAAATATACATCAAAATACTCTATGTTCTACGGTGCAAAACGCTAAACTCTCACGTAATCGAGTCTACATTCACATCGTTATTACTTTGCACTGCACGGTAAAACCGTCCAAGCAACACTTCAACGTTCAAGTTATACAGATGCCTATACTCGACATCAATGGCTTTCATATCGTTCAATACTATTTTTGTGCTCACTTTACATTCGATTGGCAAGTTGTTTTTAAACACGGCTAGAATACAGTCAAAACCACGCATAAAGAGGTCATCGTTAACCACAACATCATTATTAAATACAAGTTTATAAACACTCATTTCCAATCGAGGGGTTTTTTTCTTACCCTCCCGAGATTTTCAATCGTGAACTCTTCTTCACTCTGCATAGCGGCAATTGAAATAATCTTCCAAGTCGTAACGACAGCTATTCATTATATAGAGGTACAGCTCTTCAGGGTGAACAATGTAGGCAAGCTCTGCCCTGTACCGCTCAAGTGCTTTGTACCAAAGTTCAGGATATTTCGAAGAATCTAAACCTTTTAAATATGCATCCAGCTCTAGACCATTCTCGCCTTGTTCATTCCTACATTCGATAAATCCGTCGAGCAGAGCAGTGTATGCGTATTCAAGAACCGTATCAAAATAAATCATATCCGTAACACAAGCGTCTAATATAAGCGTCAGCTTGCGGAATCCGACGATTTCAAACATTCTGTCGAGGATGAAACGGTTTCGCGTAGGGACAAGAACACTATTATCAGATGCATTCTTCCACATCAGTCGTATATCAATGCATGGCTGTTCGTTATTTATGCACAACGTGCAAACAACGGCATATGAGGGGCGTCACTAATCTGCTCTCTTCTTGTACCTACACCTGCAGGTATTTTATAACGGTCCCCTTCTCATTTCTCAACTATCACGAAGACTATATTCATCTCCTGAACACTTTAATAAATAACATTACGTTTACCAGAGTTTGCTTGCCTGCAAATGGTTTCAAGTACATAGTTAATGATGCCGGTTTCACGCCTGAACACGCGCAATGACTTCGTCACGGAGATATCATACGAGGCGTTGAGAATGCTTCTCAAAGGAAGTTCCATCGTATTCGCACGTCTACTCGGCTCAAGCTCTGAGATGACTATGAGCCACAGGTGGACGGATCGGCTCGACGGGCGGAGTGAGTCACGCTGATGAAACGTGTACGGGTTTGTTCGAACTCGTGTGTTTCCTGAGGTACACGGGTGGGCGGCTCGCTGGGGGGAGCGAGTCACACCATAAACTGCTGAAGCGTGTACAGGCTTGTTCGAACACTTGTGCCCCTGGACAAACAGAATTTTCCGGTACATGAAGCAATACCGGCTTTAAAGTTTTATCACTCACCAGACGTTCATTTCCACAAACTAAATATCTTCACAATCCGGTGCAGTATTTGAGAGAAAAATATGCCCATAGTTATCCTTTTTGTTTAACAAGCGATCTCGTCTCTAAAGTCTGTTAAAAACTCACACAGCCCATTAGCCACAAATTCACTACAAACATCGTCATGATATATATTAATATCGTGGTAAAAATACTTAAGATTCTCCATGATGACAAGATTTACATTCTCAACCTAGGGTATGAGTAGTCGGTATGATGTAACATGACATAATATCGTTTGTCACACCACTCATCAACAAGACTCACTATCCATAACCTTTGCTTATTTTCTGAACGTGTTGCTTCTTCTACTTCGCGGTATATGTGTGAGCTTTTATAAAGGTTAGGTCTACAACATACTTCAATACATCGTTTGTACTACGAAATCCTACAATGCCCTCGCCAGAATACCCGTAGAGTATTTGAACATCTTAGTCCTTCGCACGGCTCAATGTAGCCTTAAAAGTATTAAAGGAGGGGGAATAGGGAGTTTTTCAGTATCCACCACATCTTGCCACTTTGCCGAATACCACTTCATAAACGTTGAACACGCAATATTAATGATAGCCATTACTATTACGGTATTACGGTATCATAGGTACCAGGCACCTGGTAACGTTTCCTATAGGTGTTACGGCATACCTTCGTGCCACAAAGTTCATTCACACACCCCAGTTTCTGATCCCGAAAATTGTGCTTCCCCACAGTCACTTGCGGTAGCTGGTCACCCTCATCTTCCAAGCACACTAGATCCTTCAACGAGTAAAAGTTAACGACTTGACGGTCCGCGTGATTAAGCGTGATACCCTTAGCCTTCACGATATACTTCATATCATCCCCTACCCTCACCCGTACCCCATAGGTTTTTGGCCCTGTTGACACAAACGAGTCTGCGTATGCACCATCACCATACTCATCCTTGATCTCGTCAGTTAGCTCCCCGAGGAATTCCCCAATAGCGGACATGTATTCACCTTCCCTCGCTGTGAATATCACGCTATCTGTGCAGCGTACAGCACCCTCCGTCCAAGAGAGTGCAATAGGCCCCAAAGTTTGATGCGGGCGTAGGCAGTTGTGAAACTGGCTACAGGTATGTTTGTAACCCGTGAAGTATCTGTGGCCAGTTCGGTGATGTTGTACTTTATTATGTAGGTATTACCTACATTCACGATCTCCATAACCTCTTTATCGGGAGCGTTGGCATAATCCCAGACTTCACTATAACTTTTTGCCAAATGGACGTTCCCTTTGCCGGTATTCTGTGCAAATTTTCCCCAAAGACTGTTTAGACACAACTTTGCACTAAAGTGCTTGCCAGGATTCTTAACAATTTGGGGTCGGTCAAGCTGTATACCTTCATGGGCACGGTAACGCTGAATATAAGCCGTTTTTTTCATCTTCGGTATCAACCCCTCGCGGATATCCTGATGCTTCGACCTTATCCTTCAAAAAAGTGTTTATATATGGCGTGAAAAGGTTGGGTAGCTTCTGAAACCTCCACACCTCATGTATCTTCAATATTCTATACCCATGGCGAACGGCTAGGGCCAGCTTAGGGCTTGTATATATACACCTCTGATCTTACGCTGGTTGGTTATATGGTCACAATCACCGTTGTTCTCTTCTGCGCACTTCACGCACAGGGGAAACATGAGCTTGTGGTCTATAACGACGGGTAAGATCGACATCCATAAATCGCTAATGGCTCCATAATGGCTCTTATTTCTTCACGGTCCTGGGCATCTGTTTCCATCCGTGCATCAGACTCATGCTCCCACACGATTTTGTGAGTGAAGTTGGAACCTATAAGTTGATCACGGTTACGAGTCCATGTGAGGCTGTCGGCGGGGGATCTTCCATAAAGGTCCCCTGTGACGGCACACTCAGTGCGCGGGTATCCATGCCACCAGCAGCCGTTAAAGGAATACACAGTCTTCTCACCAGTGGCTGGATCCTCACTTAGGCCGTCAACCCAAAAAACACGACCATTGACCTTAACGGGTACTTCACCCGTGTTGCGGGCATGTTTTATGTATACCCCGGTCTGTTGCTGTAGGTGTATGAGCCAGTAAATAGCCTTGTGCCCATAACTGCGGGGGTTGTTTCTGTGAATGATTGCTAAGGTGTCTTTAGGCATGAAGTTATTCTTGAACACTGTAAAACATAATGAGGCGATCGTGGTCGCGACTTGCAGCGGATCGCATTTGAAACGGGTTATGTACATCCTTCTAAAGGCTTGAAAGCATACTCTAAGTACACGTACGTCATTCACGCAATAACGTTCACATTCATCGGCTATATTGTATGGATTAGCTTCATTAAAACTGTTGTAGTAGCGGTCAAAATCTTCACGCTCACTATCACTCATGTTGGTGTAGTTAAAGTAATGTTTGGGTGGAGGTAGTCCTACGTAATTCAAAGTTTCGTTAGTGAGGAATGTGTAAGGGAAATACCTTTTGAAACTTCAGCGGCTACGCCCATGACCTTGGGCAGCTTTGCTAATTTACAAGGTGTGAACAGCAGGGTGTCTTTAAACTGTACATTACCTCTTATCTGCATCTGTATTAGTTTGTTGCCTCTTTTCAAGGGATCACCTGTAAATATCGCAGACGACTCGTGTTCAAGCAGCTCCTTATAAAGGAACTGTGTGTCAAATTTCGCCCCGTTATGGGCAAGAATATACACAGTCATTTTTTTAACTTGTCCGCTAATTTGACAATATAGGATACAAAGAGTTTCACAGGGCTGTCGTGTGCATTCGTTTTAAAAACGTTTGTCCGTTTTCCACATTTGTGGCACTCATCACACTCGACTCCATGCACTCATCACAGATAGTCTGACTTACGAGTAAATGTGGAATGACCTCTTTGGTTTCAGCGTTCGTGTAAGTTTCTATATCGTAGTACACGGTTATACAAGGGCTATTTTTAGGTTTAGCATCTTTCATATAACATACATGCTTCACTCCATCCGCCTTATATTTTTCATGACATGTAGAACAGTGAATTTCATCGCATTTATGTTTGAAATTCCCCCAATTATCCATCATGTGAAACATACCGCACTTACAAATCCTCATTTTCCTGCAAGTGCCATTTGATTTATGGAGCTCAAAGCATTTATTATTGAAAAATGTACGTCTACACACATTACATTCCCTCTTCTCGATTTCAACTACATGACTTTCACATTTGGGGCTTTTACACTGCTCACATACCATGTAGCAATCCTTACAATGTTTCACCATATCATCAGCAAACTCGAGACAACCCTTACACAAATCATGATGCCTTCCATATTTTCGACTTTTATCATAACTGGCGTAGAGAGCCCTTATGTTACGGATGGGGAGATACGATGTTCCTGACAATCCTAAAATAAGTAGAGGTCTTGTACGATCTCTCACGCTGCTTTTAAAAACATACACAGTCCTACGACGATCATCCATTCCAAATACGACTATACGTGCATTCATTTCCTGCTCGGCCCTTCTCAGTTCTTCAGGACCCATATTACACTCAAACTCAAGCTTACAATCTGAAGCCAGTTTACGGGCACGCTGCACAACCGTGGGCAACCAAATTTTTGCGTCCAAGTATTTAGCACAGTGAACATATGAGCTAAAATTATTGCTATAAAACCACAACCACGATCGACGTTTAAATGCTTTCTGTAAATAACCGGAGAATTGAAATTAAGAGTATAAGGTGTGGCACTATGACCCGCAACCCGGAATACTCTGTCAATATCTACCATGAAGTTGTCCATATTGAAGGATGTACCACTTTGAGAGGCTTGCATTATACGCCCCAAGATATATTCTATATCTACAGCCGCCAAACGTCTGAACGGTATTACCACCCAAAAATCGTCCCCCTCATCTGACCCGAACCTGAAGGATAACCTCGTCCGGACTTCACGTTCGTCGCGGTTCTGAAGGGCAAACTCCACAATACGTTCAACTACGCGGCAGTCCGTTGGTATACAGGGACCAGGGTCAACCCTGACCACGTACCGATTTCTAGTCAGGGCAGGGGTGGGGGTGGCGGTGCGCACCAACTCGAATGTGATACCATCATCCACAGTATGAGAAGCTGTTGTGGAGGAAGTACCCGGAACTGAACAATGGGGCATATTTGAGGAAGGTACTATTGTTGGGGTTGTGTCGTAAGACATTGTGGGTTGGAGCTCTATTACTGGGGGTCCAACAGTCGGAGCAATCCTGACACGCTTTATACCTGACGTGGAGGGCTCTTCATAATGCTTTCGCTTTGAACTGTCGCATGCTACAGGTGTCGCTGGTGAGGGTTCGTCAGCGGGGAAGGGTTATGTAGCTGCACGGTCATCGGGTTCGTCTGTGATATCGATGATGGGGGACTGTACATCGTCGTCATTCACGGTTCTGTGGAAGAAGAAAAACAAAATATAAGGAACAACACTCAAAATTTGTAATATTTTGTAAATGACCCACTTAGGGGTGTGATGTGTTAGAGATTCACAAGCCCTTCCACATGTATTATATCTGGCCCTACAGGATGTGGAAAACTGTATTTATGCTTAAAATCATTAAAGATAAGGGGGAGATGTTCTCAAAATTTGTGCATAAAGTAATATGGTGCTATTCGACGTATCAGTCAGTGTTCAACGAGTACCAAGATGAAATTTTGTTCCACAAGGGTGTATATGATGTTAATTCGTTAAAAGGTAATGAGCATACAGTTATTGTAATTGACGATCTCATGTTGGAAATGGATAAAACGTTTGCCGAGACATTTACAGTGTTCTCCCACCATCTTAACATAAGCGTATTCTTCATCAACCAGAATCTATTTTTCAAAAATAGATACATGTGCGATGTGTCACAAATTGAGTTATTAGCCAATGAAATGTTCACGAATCAACGAAAGGAATTTTTGGAGGTTTATAAAGAAGCCACAAGCCAGCGTTATGGATATTTGCTTTGTGACCTTCACCCGCGAAACACGTTTAGGGTGCTTCTAAGAACGAATATATTCCCAAGCGAACCTGAAACGGTGTATATTCCAGAATGACAAATAGGCTGAAGAAATATCGTGAATTAATAAAAATCTATCAACGATTGCCCCGGGCACTGCAACAGATGTTTGTTAAAAATATCGACTCCGACTTTTTAAAATGCATCTGTGAAATCTGTCTTAATGTTATAAAATGTAATGTGCCAATGAAACCCTCTCAGAAGGCTCGCTTACGTCGTTACAAGAACATAATACGAGCGCTCGCTCATAAAAGTCAAACTGTGGGTAAGAAAAAGCGAATTATTGTACAAAGAGGAGGATCATTCCTACCCATCTTATTTTCAGTTTTGGGTCCTTTACTGACTAGATTAATATAATGAAGAAGGTGGTTGTGATTCCGCACGAGGTGTATGCTTCATTGCAAAGTTCAAAGATTCCAGACACGGCTCTAGAACCCGTAAAAGTAGGCTTAAAAGAATGGAAAGCGAGTTGCTAGCCCTATTAAACAGTGAAAAGTCACCTGATGAGAAAAGGATCTTGTACCAAGAGGCTTTGCAGAAATTTCTTCATGAGTACGAAGATTATAAGAATCCGACAGAGCTCCCCGTGGTTATTAGGCACAGCGCGAGTAGCGCTGAGCATGGCGACACAGGACCTGGCCCGACGTTAGAGATGACCAACCAAAGAACAACGGAACACAACACATCGAACATGTGTTAAAAAACAGTCCCCCATACATTGAGGAATAAAGGCTTAAGTCTTTATAATCTATTGAGTGAGGACCCCATCATACAGTGGGCCGATACAGGCGAGGTCATTGTTGAAGGAACAAGGGTACAAGGATCCATATCGTTGATATTGTTCATGATCTGGTGAGAAAGTGGGACAGGCCCTCACCAACAGGATGGAAGCATATTAAAGCAAGACTACAACAAATAAATGTCCCCAAAACATTGATAGGTAATCTGAATAGGTTAAAAGACCTGGATCAAGTCTCGCATGTGTCACAACTGAGTACGCCATCGCCCCCAGCAGCAGCGTCTCTGAAGAAGAGAAAGAAGAGAACAAACGGCCAACCTTATCCACGTGTCTCTAAAATACGCAAATGGCTAACATATTAAGTAAACGCTATTATGACATTTCTAACCCCGCCTCCTATGGTGGCGTTAATAGACTGTACAGAGGTGTTTACGGAGTAGGAAAAAAGATGTTGAGCGGTTTTTGCGGAACAGGATGCTTATACACTTCATAAACCGGTGAGAAAAAGGTTTAAAACGGCCAAGACAACCGCGGATTCGATTGACTCTATTTGGCAAGCGGATTTAACAGACATGCAAAGATATTCAGTGTATAATGACGGATACCGCTACATCCTATTCATAATAGATGTATTCTCTAGATATCTGTGGCTAATTCCCTGAAAAATAAATCGCCTGAAACAGTTGCTAAAGCGACCAAAACGTTGATGTTAAAAGAAGAAAGGGTTCCTGGCTATTTTTGTACGGATATGGGGAAAGAATTTATAGGTCGCGCTTTTCAGAACATGCTGACAGAGTTTAATATCAGTTACTACACTAGCAGTTCTATACATAAGGCCTCTTTAGCTGAAAGAGTTCAACGTACCATAAAGGAACGCATGCATCGCTATTTTACACATAAAAACACATACAGATATATAAACGTTCTCGGGTCATTGGCATCATCATACAACCGTTCACACCACCGTACGATTGGCACAACACCTAACGAAGTTTTAGAAAGAGGTGCGCTGCCAGAGGTGAGAAGAGATGGAGCACCACCACCCATCTACACATTTCAAAATCAATGATTATGTAAGGCTATCACGTTCGGGAAATAAATTCGCGAAGGGATTTGAGCAAGGATGGACACGTGAGATTTTTAAAGTTCGTGCTATGAGACCTAAAGGTGAGATAATGATGTATTACGTTGAAGATTTGAATGGGGAAGAGATCGCTGGAGGCTTTTACCGCGAGGAGTTGCAGAAAGTGACATTTAATTTAGGAAAAAGTGTGTTTAAAATTGAAAAAATTTAGGCAGCAAAGGTTCAGGAAAGAGAAAAATGTACCTGGTGAAATGGCTGGGTTACCCAGAAAGCTTCAACACCTATATAAAAGCTGCTGCAATAATGAAGCTTAATTAGTATGCAACATGGCGCCTAGCCACTTCTATGTCACACTCCCGTCCTCTTCTTCTCTCTCTGTACATCCTAACAACACCCTCGCCAACTTTGTGACAGAACTCCACGGACCCATTGAATTGGAGCGTGATTCGTATGAGGTGGGTTTATGTGAACTCCAGTTAGTCTCCAAATTTTTAACTCTTGAAAATGAGCAAATCATATTTCTGATCCTTAGAAGAATCGATGAGTGCGAAAAATTAGGCATAACCTTAGACAATACTATGCGTTCAGTCCTGTTCGGTGAGGAACAGTACTATAGCACAAATGTATCGCTAGGAATCGGGCATTATGACAGCCATGGACATTGTGACGGGGTTAAACAAGAGTCTTGAAAAGTCGTACCTGACAAACGATTTACTTTTTGAAGTCGTAAACATAGACACGCCTGCATGCACATTGAAGTTAAAGTCAACGCTTAGTAGAAATATTAAAGATAAAGAGCTGTTCACAATTGTGGCTGAGGGCCGATATAGCGCAGCTCTCCAAAGAGATACCTTTCACGAGGCACAGCATGACATGTCCAGCTTAATGTATCAATTGAAGATGGAGAAATTGGGTGAAAGCTCTCCATCCCAGACATGTGCTATATTTACAGCAATATCGTAGAGCACCAATTTGTTGGTGACACCCAGGCGCGCCTGCTGCGCATTGCACACATCCCCAACCATAGAGGGAAAAGTTTGAGCATTACATATGACAAGCCCCATTATGTGAATGTTGCGACTAATCTATTAACCAACATCTCGATATATATAAGAACGATTGAGGGAAAAAATTTCCCATTCGGTGATGGGAGCTTAACAGTGAAACTACACTTCCGCCGTTTATAATGACCCGAAGGCCATTCACAGTCTATCGAGGGGTGAGATACCAGCGTGGGAGTGGGCTTGGACCCATTCTTTCATCCATACTACGCACCGCTGTCCTACTGTTGAAGAGGAGTGCCAGGTACCTAGGGCGGAAGGCGTTACAAACAGGTTTTAACGCGGCAGAAGACATAATGGGTGGAACTAAGCCTAAAGAAGCTCTAAAAAACATTTGAAACGTATACGGGACGAAATCATCAAAGATGCAAAGAGAAAAATGCGTGGTGGCGGAAAGAAGAGATCTGCCAGGAAGAAGGGATTACCATCACGTGATTACTAGTTGTCGGGAGAGGTGGCACTGTTTCTGACTCGTCATGGCGCGTTTCATCCATCCGTGTAGTGCACAATGCTGTAAATCGGAACTCTCCCTCTTTGATATTCCCCCCCCCCCCACTCAGGTCTCTATTGAGCATAGCGACTTTATTACAATTAACCCATTAAATAATTAGTTCGCCGAGTGCCCCTATAGAATTCGTGATACCCAGCTCAGGCCCTTACTTTTTTGACCCGAGCTGCATGCACATGTACGCTAAACTGCGTATAGCCCATTCTGAAGGAACGGACTGCGATGATAGTTACTTTGCCTACCCTGAAACCAACTTTTTACACTCCATATTCAGCCAGTGTGAGGTGTATTTAAACCAGGTTAACATCTCGGCAGGAACGGGGTACTACCACCTACGAGCCTATCTGGAAAATGTCCTCAACTTTTCAAAAGAAGCGAAGGACACCTTTTTAACCGCCGAGGGATATTACCATGCTAAAGATGAAAATGTTATAAAGGATAAATTTAAAAATTCTAAAAAAAAAGATATACGAATGTTTTGGACGTCTTCATACAGATTTCACATTCAGGGAAAACTGCTTTGAACGGGATGGATATGAAGTTGAAGCTTACCCGCACGATTCCTGAGATCTGCATAAATCTGGGGTCTGATCAAGAAGAGGGCGCGAAACCCGTTGTGATTCACATAATGGAGGCGTATTTGCGTATACGCCGAGTGAAATTAAGTTCGCCAAAACAAATAGAAATTGAGAAAGACTTAATACACGCCACAGTAAAATACCCAGTTAACAGGGTACAGATCAAACTATACACGGTGTCCGCCGTGGCCGGACAGTTTGCCTACGGACAGTTTGCCTACGGACAGTTTGCCTACTGGACAGTTTGCCTACTGGACATTATGACTATGGACACCATGCCTATGTGGTATATTTATCCTTACCTTATTTAACTTATTTAACTTATTTAACTTCAGATTCATGCAAAAGAATTAATTCAAAATTGGCTCTGAATTGCACTTATACTCGTCAATAGTTTACCAATAGTTTACATTGGAAGTTCCAACGACCACAGTGGTCAGTCTAGCAGGACAGGTCACAGACTTCACTACCCTCCCTTCTCTGCTGTGAGGGAACACTGTATGTCGTGTGGAATTATTCCACAAAGCTTTATTTCAAAGTGTTGAATAACTGTGCTATGTTCGCGGATTTTTACTATTTGTTGTAACTATCTGATTCCCATCGAAATGGAGTTCGTCGCAACTTCAAGAGGAGGCAGAAAACTACTCCACCAAGGTCATGCGTATGTAATTAACAGAACGAGTGGAAGCTACACATACTGGCGATGCGAGAAGAGAAAACAGTGCAATGCGTCCTTGAAGACGAGAAACGACGTGATAGAAGGACTTGTCACGGAACACAGCCATCCTCCGAGCGCCGCCAGACTTACCGCCCTAAGACAGTTGATGCAATCAAGAAAAGAGCGAGGTCGTCGGACGAGTGCACAACATCTGTTATACAAAATGCAACAACGCATTTTCCTTTGGACGCTGCTGGAGCCCTACCTAAAAAAGAGACTCTGTCACGAATGGTGCGACGACAAAGAAGCGCACCAGATGGGAATATAATTACCGACGAACTCAAGTAACGACGAGAGGAGAGCCCTTTCTGGCACACGAAGACGAGAATCTTGAAATTGTGATTATGACAACCCCGAAAAACCTTGATGTTCTTGAAAGCAAATTACATTGGTTTTGCGATGAAACATTTGATTCGGCCCATGATGGTTTCCAACTCTACACTATTCATGCCCTGCTAACTGAATCAAGAACATTGCCATTGGTGTTCTGTGTCACAAAGCATAAGAACGAAGCTACCTACGATGTAATATGGACTTTCCTCAAGAACGAAAGAAATTTAAACCCCGCATCCCTGATGGTAGACTTTGAAAGAGCAGCGTTGAATTCTATCAAAAGACACTTTCCACAGAGTCAAATCAGTGGTTGTCTGTTCCACTTTGGACAATGTGTGTGGCGAAGAATTCAAGCCAAAGGACTTGCCAGCTGGTATGCTGCATGCCCCGAAAATGCAATGCTGATTAAATCACTTCAAGCGCTTGCTTTTGTTCCTCTTCAAGATGTTAGCAACACGTTTGAACGATTTACGGCTGTTTTTGACGAGGAAACGGACGAGATCTTGGAAGACTTTCTAACCTATTTCGAGGCTACGTGGATTGGAATTCTGCAGCGAGGACGAAGAAGACGGCCTGCTTTTCCGCAAGAACTCTGGAATGTCAATGAAAGAGTTGTACAAGACTTACCTCGCACCAACAACTCGATAGAGGGCTGGCACAGAGCCTTCGACCTACGAGTCGCCATTACACACCCAACTCTGTGTCGACTTGTAGACCGATTGCGTAAAGAGCAAGCCGACAACGAACTCCTTATTGAACAAACCAACGCTGGAGTTGCTTTGCCACCAACCAAGAAAAAGTACGAGTATGTCAATCAGCGCCTGAAGAACCTCGTGGAGAAGTATGACACCACCTCGGTTCTTGAATATCTTCGTGGCATTGCTCACAATTTATAGAATTTCTGACTATGTTCGTTCATTCTAGATTGATTTTTTGGTTTCATTGCATTTAAATGTTTTCTTGCCTCACTATGTATTTTCGTTCTACACTGACGAATGGAAAATATAAAAAGAGTGCCTTTAAATTCGAGAATTTCGGCCTTAAAATATTACTCTATACGTAAATGGCATCGCTTTGGGAGGGACTATGATTATGGATTACTCATCAGACGCTGTGTTCCCGCTCTGCGCGAGAGCATATAGTAGTCTGGCTCATAATACAGGTGGCCGTGATGAGCTTGGGTTTGGTGTAACGCAGAAAGAATTTGTCGAAGAATTTAACATTTATTCATTTGATATTACGCCTGACTTGTCTGCTGGCGTAAACACGCATTTAAGTCCACAACAGAGTGGGAATATCTCAGTCAGGTTGGAATTTGCCAAGCCTATAGACGCGTCTATAAGTGTGCTAATTTACCTCGAATCACAGACACTAATAGAAGTTGATCGTTTCAGGAACGTGGTCACGGACTTTTAAATTGGACGCGAATACACTCCAGAGAGTAATGAAAAGTGACCGTTTCACACGCTCAAAATTTATCGGTGTGTTTGCGAAGAATGAAATAATGAAGTTGCCAACTACAAGAAACTGGTATGGGATTATCGTTAACACCGGCATTGTGGGGGGTGAGGGGATTCATTGGTTTGCAATCTATTTTAAAAATAGGGAAAGAATGTACTATTTTGACTCACTCGGCGCTCAGCCATGGAATGATTCTGTGATTGTGCAGTTTATCGAGCAAATACATGTACCTGAGATTGTGTGGAATCCGTATCGCTTTCAAGGATACTCTAGTGACACGTGCGAGATGTACGCCTTCTCATTTCTCATGCACATGTCACGTGGGAAGGAATTTATAAATTTAAAATTATTCGATTTGTGCAACACTGAAATGAACGATAAAAATCTATGCATACAGATAAAAAAAAAGGTTCCCATATGTTAGCACTCGCTGTATTGTGTAAAGGTGTATATCTATATTGTTTAAAGGCCTATTTGTAGCCATTAAGACTTATTTAATGGACACTGGTTTCGGTTTTTTACCATTTAATAAATTAAATGAAAATACAGTGTTTTGTTCTTAACCTCAAAAATACTTACATTAGTTCCTCGATGACCTGGCACTCGCTGGACCGAATGTGAGCCAATATCTCGACTTCTGTGTTCAGATCGCTGGTTTGGTTGTGGGGTAAAGCATCCATATCATTTATTCCCCTTTCCTCAAAACGAAAACGAGCTATAACACGATCAAGTTCCGCATCGGTCCTATAAAGTTAAGTAAAAATAAAGAGCTACAATAAGAGAAAATGCCACGAATTTAAAAAATTATAATTAAAAAGCAGATAATTCTTAAAAGTTTTGGTAATTTTAAAATCCTACTGCGGTGCTGTCTTTAAATTATCGAGAAAAGTATTATTAAAGCTCTACTGTATATATATATATATATGCCGAAATAATCACGAAGGAAACAGAATAATTAAAAACATAATGGAGTTAATTTTTTCGTTGTAGAAAAATTTAGAATAAAGCTAGGTTAGACTAACAGCAAATTGTAACGACAAGCAGATATCCTCAGTTTTCAAAAGTAAGAGCGCTAAGATATCGTCTGCCTGCAACGGGACTCGAGCCCGCATGCAATTCTTAATAGTTTTTAATATTTCTAAAATCCTATCTGTACAATTTTCTAGAAATTTTTAAATTATCGAGTAATGTACAAATAAAAACACACCGAAATAACCACGAAGGAAACAAACAATAATTAAAAACATAACGGGATTAATTTTTTCGTTGTAGAAAAATTCAGAATAAAAGGAATTAGATTACTAATTATAAACAACAAAGAATACAGCTTTAAACTATCGAGAAATGTATTATTAAAGCTCCATCATATATATATATATATATATATATATATATATATATATATATATATATATATATATATGCCGAAATAATCACGAAGGAAACAGAGAATAATTAAAAATGTTTTTCACTTCGTTTTATTACGGCTTTTTATAAGTTAACACTGGTTGAGACGTTATATATAGACCGAGAATAAACACAAACTAGTTTTCAAAACCCTTATTATGGCACTTTTAAGTTAATTAACACTGAATGAGCAGCAGAATATAATCACAAATTAACTACTTACATTTTAATATCGTCTACATTGAACGGTTCTTGCATTTCGTTTCAATTTTCTGTGACAACTTGCGTAGATAAAAGTTCATTCTGTTCCACCGCGTTGAAAAGATAAATTGCAGAGAGTGATGAGGCATCGCCATCTTCAAACAATTCGGGGGAATCGTACAGCTGGCTCATGGTTGGTATTTCAAAAACACTAAGCAAGAAAAACGATTAAACTGAGGCTCTGAAATGAGCTGCTCCCTTTAATAAAGGGGGCTTGTGACCAACTCACAACACACGAAACGCTAGCTTACTATTGGCTATCGGTGAATTTTGGGCGGGACCTGATGCGTAGGCCTGCATAGCGGCCAAACAGAGGTCCTGGGCTCCGCCCACAGGGCTGTGATTGGTTGCCTCGTAAAATCTGGTGCATGTCAGATATTCCCATTCGTGGAGAGACGAGAAACGCTTTGGTTTTTTATCTTGTTTTTGGCCGAGAGTGAGAGAGAGGGTGAGAAAGAGAGAGCGAGTTGAGGATGGTTTGTGAATCGGTTTATGATGCCCTGAAATATAAAAGTGGAAGGTAATTTCAGATTCAATTATCCATGAAGAAAATGCTGTAAAAGTTTATTGTATCGTATAAGAATTCCACGATACAATAAATAAATTTAAAAATAACAGATGCGTGCTGGTTGCGGATCATTAGCCCAAAGTTTACGATCTCGAGCAGATCGCTGATTAATATAATTGTATATATATATATATATATATATATATATATATATATATATGTGTGTGTGTGTGTATATATAGCAAGAGATAGAGAGAGAGCAAGAGATTTGTACATATGTAGGATCATCTTTGCTTTCGGTACAATAAATAAATTGTAAAAAAATAATCTACCCCTCATCATGTGACTATTCAGAGGAAATTGAAGAAACATGTGGTTGAAAATAGAGCGAATTATGGTACCCCCTCTAAATTAGCCTCGTAAAATTTATTATGCCCTGTAAATTAAAACATATGGAGCTGAAAATATCACCATCATTTCACAAAAACTCGTTTAATTATCGCTATTTAAAACTCGACCTTCTCATGGATCGTATATTTAACAACTGACGCTGCGTCATATAATTTAATGGTGCATGCCTTATCTCGAATCTTGGAAACCAGAGAAACGGCAGTAAAGAATTAGATAAACAACATATATATATATATATATATATATGGAATTAGTGGAGCATGAAGTCTATATATTTTCGCAATTAAATTTTTGTTGTTGTAGATAAACTCTGAATATCAGATGTTTCAAATTTTATTTTTAAATGTGAATGAAGATAAATATAACTGTGTATATATATACACACACACACACACACACACACATATATATATATATATATATATATATATATATACACACACACACACATATATATATATATAGTTGCTTGTACCCTATGGTGAATGGACGTGCTGTTTTGCTCTCTCTATTTGACACCCAAATTAGAAGGGAATAATCTACTCGGCGGTTTATTGTTTGCACCCGAAAGTGTATAAAGTATCAGTGAATCCGTGCATATAAATTATAGTGAAATTCATTAAAATTAAGAAAGTGCAATACAGTTTACATAATTTATCACCAGTTTTAACGTATATATTCAAAACGAAATACCGTTGGCATTCGAGAAAGTTTGAAACAAGGCAGGAAAAAGGTCATAAAACGCAAAGATCAGAAAACCCTCGAAATACCCTCGACCATCGAAAGGAAAGAAACTGAAATAAAAATAAAAATAAATAAATAAAGAATTTGTGTGGGTATTTCTTTTTACGCTAATTAAGGAATAGCATGGCTATGGGTCCAAATTCTCATTTAATCTGTAATTTGTGCAATCTAGTAACAACGGAAAACTAAATGACTTTATCTGCATGAATTGGAATGATAGGGAAATAACTTGTCTCGAACGCGAAACACGTCGTGGGAATCAAATTTCTATGTGGCGCATGTACACAGACCGTAAATTCTTTCACGGTCTTTAAAGAAATGGAGATAGCAGATTCGAAAGTTACAAAAAAAGAATGAAATAATGGGGACACTTGCGTCCGGAATGGTCCCAACGCAAAACCGGGTGGATGAGAGAGAAGACGAAATAACGAATAACAGCGTAATAACGAGCAACAATTTAATAACAAATAACGATATAAACAATATAATACGGAAGGAAGACATAGATGAAAGAAAAGAAATAAGTAAAAGTTGCGAAGTAGTCAAACGGTCCAACGAGCGAAATGATAAAAAGATAATAACTAAAAACGTAGAAAATAAACAGCCAAAGAAAAATAATGATAATGCCAAAATTAAGAACTTGAAAATAATAAGAAAAGAAGCAGAAGCGTAGAAAATATCGTATGTAAATACTACGCGAAAGGGAATTGCTGATATCGGGATGGGCAATGCATAGATGCACATCCCACATTTTGCAAAACGCATTACACAAGTGGATACTGCAAATTTGGTAAGAAATGCATGTTCCACCATTACGGTCTGCAACACTTATGAAAGATATGGGAGTTGCAAATACGGAAAAAAATGCCGATACCACCACCCTCAAAGGAACCCAACGAGTGAAGAGAAATGAACGAACATCAAAGAAGAGTGCCAATTTTTTAGACGCAGCCAATACATTTCAGCTGCTAAATACTATCCAGCAATTACAAAACCAGCTGACAAATATAAATATAGGAATCCGAGAGCCGAACAGAAGGTACGAACAAAGGCACTTCATGCGTTATCGGAACAACAGGTACCGACAAAGATAAAAAGAGGTAAATTCTCGGAAGACCACAAGGCAACGAAACCGGCACCCCCATTGGAAAACAAATCGGAAGTACCTATATGCGAAAAAGAAAGAGAAAAATTAAAAATAATTCTAGCCAACATACAGGGCCTTAAATCAAACCATTCCACGAACAAAGTTGTATACCTGAAAGGACTCATGCAAGAAGCCGGAGCAGACTTTGCATGCCTCACGGAAACTCATCTAAAGGACTGCCAGGCGAACTGTGAAAATTGTGAGTCCTGTATTGACAAAAAAGAAATACAAATTGACAACTATAACATCCTCCGGGCCGACAGAACAGTGAGACGAAAAGGAGGATGTGCTATTTACACACCACGCGAAAGGCACATAGCAGAAATGGCTATAAGTGCCTCAAACAACTACGTAGAATGTGTAGCAGCAAAAATTGAAAAATTAAATATGGTACTAATTGTAATGTACAGACCCCCAAACACACCAACCTCAAAATTTTCAGATTTCATTACAGAGGTAAGAAACTGGGTAAAAGATCTACCCTCTCCAACCTCAAATATTTTTCTCTGTGGTGATTTTAATTTCCCATTCATGAAATATAAAAGGATAGGAAAAAATATATGTATACACCAGGACAAGTGGGGCACACGAGAAGACCAGAAGCAGGTAAAAATGCTACTAGATCTAGCTGATGAATTTATGTTAACGCAAGAAATAACAGAAAACACAAGAAAAAACAACTGCTTAGAATTGGTATTCACAAACAACAGTAATCTAATTGATAATGTAGAATATCCCCAACTATGGTATCGGACCACAACATCATTGAAATAACAACTAATATAAAGGCAACAGGAAAGGAAAGAACACGCACAACAGAAAGAAGCAAATTTGAAATTTTTAATTTTCACTCCAAAGCTATAAACTGGGAAGATGTGACATCCAGCATGGAAGTAATAGATTGGAAAACCATTTTCGAGGCCAAGACAACGGAGGAGATGCTAATGACGTTAGAGAAGACGTTAGAAATTGTAGAAAAACATGTCCCAAAGATACAACAAAGAAGAAAGAGAAGCAGGTTCGAAAGACAAAAGAGGGCATTGTTTCGAAAGAGGAAAAGAGTGACTGCAAAATTAAGTAATTGTAAAGATAACATCAGAAAAATATTAAATGATAAGCTGCAAAGTATCGATGTCGTCATACAGGAACTAATCGAGAAGCGTACAGAAAAAGAAGACGACGCTATAGAAGTGATAAAGGCTAACTCAAAGTACTTCTATAATTTCGCAAAAAGAAAGTCGAAAAACCATGCGACTATCGGACCTTTAAAAAATGAGAACAGTGCTTTATCTGATGATCTAACAGAAGTATGTCGCTACAAACCGACATAAACAGAATCTACAAGTGGACGGAAGACAACAATATGAAGTTTAACACCGAGAAATTTCACCTATTACGGTACGGAAAAAGAGAAGACCTAAAATCCATGGAATATTATACCCCAAATGGACATGAAATTCAGAGAAATTCCAGAGCAAAAGATTTAGGGGTTGTACATAATGACAGATGATGCGAAATTTGAAACACAAAATAAGATAGCAGTAAACAGAACAAAGAGAATAACGGTTCAGATATTGAGAACCTTTAAACGAAGGGATAGGAATATAATGATTCCTCTACTGAAAACCCTGATAATACCCAAATTGGAATACTGCTCGGTCCTAACATCCCCATATAAAAAAGAAGAAATTAGACAGCTGGAAGGGGTCCAGAGAAGCTTCACAGCCAAGAGCAATGGGTGCAAAGAACTAAATTACTGGGAAAGGTTACGCGAACTAGACCTATATTCACTGGAAAGGAGAAGAGAGAGATACACCATTATTTACACTTGGAAAATAACACTGTGTAACACTGATTCTGTTTATATAGAATATTTTATGTTTTTATATGCATTTGTGGGCAGTCTAGGGTGTACCATTTTTGGGTCATTTTCAAAAAGTCAAGGTCCAGGAGTCTAATGTTGTGCCAAATGATGTCCTAAACACGAATTTTACAGGCATTTTCTAATCCGACAAATTTTGAATCCCCCCCCACCCCCCCTTGAAATTTTGCGCATCCCCTTTTCCTAAAAACCCCATATATCTCAAACACTATCAACTTTATCGAAAAATGTTATAGAATAAAAATGATTTAGAATCAAACGTTCTATTAGAAAAGTTCATTAAAATAGAAATTTACTTAATTTTGAAAATTTTCATTTATTTTTTAAAAATTTAAATTAAAAAATTTTTTGCTTGCAGTGCCTTCTTCTTAAATAAGGTGTTACCGCCACCTTTGAAGCATCACCCCAATGCAGCTTCGCGGCGATGGGCTTTGTATTTGCTAGTTATAATGCAAATCATAATTAGTTTTTATTATAACTAGCCTATACAAAGTGAGGACAACCTCAAAACTATATATACTGTATATAAAATAAAGCTAAAAATTAACACTTTATCTATAGTTGTGAGGTCCCATCGTTTTTTTTTTTCCTTTATTCAACACTTTCCTCAAAAAAATAAAAAGAAACAAGTTTCCTAATTAGAAATCATTGATATAAGAGCTTTTTAAACCTAAAAATAAGAAAAGACAATTTATGGTATATTTAATAACAAAAAAAAATCAGCCTCTTCTAAATTAAAACAATCTCTGCAAATAAAAATACCTAATCTATCTGTTAATGAACTATTCTTTACTGAGTTTCATTCTTTTAAGAGTCTCTTTACTAGGATCAGGAATTAGTCTTCTATTCTCTTCCACAATTTGCAAAAGACCTTGAAATTCTTCTTCATTTTGACATTTGTCATGAAAGTCTTGAACCAGCTTGATTCCTCTTTCAGCGGTATCATTGACTACTCTAATAGATGAAAGAATGTTTTTTAGTTTGTTGTAGTCATCGACCTCTTCCCATGTTGATGCTGGTTTCTTTATCCATGAGTCTGGTTTTGACCCACAGCATTGAAATAAATGCCATGAAATTGGACCTACTAGCTGATGAAGCTTTGTGTCTTCCTTTAAAATGGGGAAAACAGGTTGCCCACATACATAATTTTCTGGAACTGGATATTTGTTTAAGGATTTTGCGATCTTATCTTTTTCATCATTACTTAGCGATCCAAAGAAACTCAAAGGGACCACTTCCTCCGTCAAATACCAGTAATGATTGGCAAAAGATTTCAAAGCAGCATTTGCAACTTCCCTATCTTCCTTCTTGTAATTCACCAAATCATGATAAAACTTCAGATCATTAGCTGGAGTATCTAGTGAATTAGAACATAAAAGCCAGTATTTTCCATAAATTAATGCATTAAATAGACACATTCTCTTTAATTTCTTAATCAATGATTCATCATATGATGCTTGGTGGGCAAAAGCATACATTTTATTTGTATACAAAATCATTGCCATCCACCTGGCACGGTGCATTGCACCAGGTTACCGCCAATGACTGTTTTCTCTGGAAACCTCTCCTAAAAGCATTAAAGTTGTTTCAGCAACTTCCTTATAGTCATCACGTGGAAAGCAGTCAGATTTTCTTAAACATTGGGTCATAAATTCTACACATTCTTCCTTTAGGCCTCTTTGATACCTTGATTTAACATCAAGAACATTGTATGTAGATTTCGTATTAATTTTCTTCCATTTAGACTCGCGAAATTCTTTGAATAACTCAAACTCAGGAGATTTACTTGGGCCAAAAATGGTTTCATACACAGCACACAAAACTCTTTCAGCCACATGATGGCGGCATGCTAACCAAATCAATTTCTTTTGCAAAAGTTCTTCAAGTAACTTACAGGAACTTTTCATCCATCCTGAATTGGATGCAGTGGTATCAAATGATACTCCAAAGACATTTTGCTTCAAGTTCCATTTTTCAATACTTTGAAATACAGAAGTGGCTTGAGACAATCCAGTGGAATCATCTATTATAGAAACTGATAAAAGTTTTTCTACATTTGGGTATCCAGTAACAAGTATTGCAAGGCGGTCTTCTTGTTCTGAACATGATTTAGTAAGCAGCTTGCTATCCCAATGTACTAGGCAGTGATCAGGAGGAGTAAAATCCTTGATGCAAGTTTCATATTTTCGTTTTCTTGTCTTTCGAGCGGCTCTTGCAGATGTGGTCCTGGAGAGAGACAGTTTTTCAATATCCTTGCCACACCTAATGGCTACTGCAGCAGCAAAAACAGTCCGTTGTCCAATAGAGAGATTAAGTCTGTCTGCAGTGGAGGAAACCAATGGCGAGGCAAGAATATTTTTGGGGCTGGAAGCATTTGAAGGTCCTGCTGTAGGTTCTGTCGGAAACTCTTCATAGCTGTCTGTCTCAGAACTGGTCGTGCTAGAAAGAAGGGTCTCTGATGTTCTGGCTGTAGCACTCACTTGCTTCACTGATTTATGTTTCTCTTTGCGTTTCTTCTCTTTCTCTAATCTAATGAACTTGCGCTGTACTTTTGATACATAATCTGCATCTAGCAAACCTAAACATGTTTCTCGTTTTGTTCTTTGATCTTCTAAGAATTAAATATCATATGCTTTCTGAGGCTCAGTTCTCATGCGGTCTGTTTGGATTAATTCAACGGCATTTTGAGAAGAGATGTCAAAAAGGGAATCCATAATTTTCATGAAATTAGAGAGTTCATTTTCAAAGCTTGCTCTTTTTTTGTGCTTGATTAAATTTTTATGCATTTCTTCTAGATTTAACAGCATCTTCCTGCCTTTAGGGTTTTTACTAATATTTATAGTAGGAATGCATGCTTTTTGTCATATTATTAGTAGCTTCTGTAGAACTTCATTAACAGTAGAATCTTTTGTAACTTTTGGACCCTTGTACTGCATTCTCCGTAAATAAATAAAATGGCTTAGAACATCTTTATTGGATGGTAAAACAAATTTAGATGAACTCATAATATCAGCCTGCAAGCGACCAAGAATAAAGTCATGCTGTTTTGTAGCTGTTTGACTCATTTTTTATTTATTTTTCAAATAAAGCAGTCTGAAAAGAAACAATAAGAGTAAAGACAATGCTTGTTTATTAAAATTCAATGTAAAAAAGGATTTTTAAATTTGGATTATACTCACAATATACTCATAAATAATGTAACTTAAGCACCTTATTTTATATTAATACAATAAGGTGCTCTTGGACAAAAGAAAATGAAAATTTTCAAAATTACGTAAATTTCTATCTTAATGAACTTTTCTAATAGAACGTTTGATTCTAAATCATTTTTATTCTATAACATGTTTCGATAAAGTTGATAGTTTTTTAGATATATGGGGTTTTTAGGAAAAGGGGATGGGCAAAATTTCAAGGGGGGTGGGGGGATTCAAAATTTGTTGGATTAGAAAATGCTTGTTAAATTCGTGTTTAGGACATCATTTGGCACAACATTAGACTCCTGGACCTTGACTTTTTGAAAATGACCCAAAAATGGTACACCCTAGTGGGCACTGAGTCCAAATCTGGCCTTGGTTTGTTTGTATCGTCAATGGTTTCAGAGATAATCCATTTTTCATGTTTTACCAGTATAATGTTATTATGGGCGCAGCAATATCAGAATAATCAGGAATTGTTGAGAACAATCCGGATGTTCGTTGAGTTTCTTGCTCTATAAATTGCCCGAAACTTCCACTGTGCTATATAAAGAAGAGCGCAGAGTCTGAGAAGTCAGTGAGTGTGAGCACACAAAGAAAGCAGGTTGTTTGTCTGATGGTTACCAGCACTGAGGTACTGTGTTTCTGTGCTTCTCTGTGCTGACGATTTGAGTGTTATCGATCCTTTTTTATTGCGAACATTATTTCAGTGTTGTGAACACATCTTTTTTCTGGAATCTGTAATCTGTTACACATTTAATACCTCTTCTCTCTATATCTGCCGGTTATGATTAATGTAGTACAGTTTGGTAAAGAGAATGGCAACTAGAGCTTGTAAACACTCGCCGGATATATTCTGCTACGTTTGTGGGTATTACATAGGCCCCAAGCAAGTATCGCACAAGATTGTGAAAGGCACCAAGTTCTGGATCACGTATCGGCTCTATTTTGGTATGCCTATGGGTGACCAAGATAAGCCCTGGGCACCCCATGTGATCTGTGGAAGCTGCCGTTCCACACTTGAAGGGTGGCTACGAGGAGTACGCAAGGCAATGCCCTTTGCGGTACCCAGAATATGGAGAGAACCAAAGAGCCACCACGACGATTACTACTACTGCATGGTAGATGTTTCTAAGTACAGGAAAGTTAAAGGAAGGCAGACTCTTCAGTATCCAAGCATAGCGTCGTCCATAGCTCCTGTACCACATGGCGAAGGTCTTCCAATACCACGTCCACAAGAACAGGTATCTATCCATTACTTTACCTTCTGTATTTACAGACTGTGGGTCATTATGTGTCGATTTTTCTTAGTGCTGATGCTCTTCTACATATATAGCTATGCCTATATTTTGTTTCTTTGCTTTGCAGGTTGAAAATGAGGATGCAGCTAGCTCATCTGAGATGTCGGCTGGTGAGGACAGTCATGAAGAAGAATATACAGTAACTTTCAGTACAAACCCTCACTTTCCAAATCAGAGGGAATTGGACGACTTAATTAGAGATTTGGGTCTGACGAAATCAGGGTCTGAGCTTCTGACCTCCAGACTCAAAGAGTGGAATTTGCTTAGAGAAGACTGCAAGAGCACTGTATACCGAAAGCGGCATGAAGAGTTTGCAAGGTTCTACGATGTCAATGGCTCTCTCTATTATTGCAGCGAGGTTAATGGTCTATTCACAGCTATTGGGTTAACACATATACCCTCAGAGTGGCGCCTGTTTATTGACAGTTCAACTCGGAGTTTAAAAGCTGTTCTACTCCACAATGGGAACAAATATCCATCTATACCAGTTGCACATTCTGTTCAAATGAAAGAGGACTATGAAAATGTCAAAACTGCTCACTCAAATCAGGTATGAACAATATAACTGGGACGTGTGTGGTGATTTCAAAATGATTGGTTTCCTGTTAGGTTTACAAGGAGGGTTTACTAAATATTCATGTTTTCTTTGCCTGTGGGATAGCAGGGCTTCAACTGAGCACTATAAAACAGTTCAGTGGCCTCCACGTGAAGGACTGCAACCAGGAAAGTGCAATGTACTCAGGGAACCTCTTGTGAAGCCTGACATAGTTCTGCTACCACCTCTCCATATTAAGTTGGGTCTAATTAAGCAGTTTGTAACTGCGTTAGATTTTGGAGGGGAAGTTTTCCAACAGATTCGGGTCATGTTCCCTAAACTCTCTGAGGCCAAAGTCAAGGCTGGCATCTTTGTAGGACCACAAGTCAAGGCGCTGTTGAATTCAAAGAACCTTGAAGCCAAGATGACTCCGATCGAAAAAGAGGCTTGGTGTGCTTTCCGTGATGTGGTTCGTGGGTTTTTAGGCAACCATAAAGCACCAAACTATAAGGAGTTAGTGTCAAACTTGATTAAGTGCTATGGCAAAATGGGGTGCCGTACGTCTTTAAAATTATACTATCTGCATTCACATCTAGACTTTTTTCGTGATAACCTGGGCGATGTGAGTGAAGAACATGGCGAAAGATTCCATCAAGATATTCAAACGATGGAGAAAAGGTACCAGGGCCATTGGGATGCTTCCATAATGGGAGACTACGTATGGTCACTGATCAGAAAGGATAAGAATGTTCATACGCGGCAGTCGCGTTCTTCAGTGCATTTTTAAGGAACGCACACTGCATAACGAGGCTTGTTATTCTCTTATCGGTTCTCCTCATGATATATATTGTCCTTTGCACCATTTTGGGTTTGTCAAACAATTTTGGCTCAATAAACATTAATTTCCAATAGTGTTTTTATTTTCAGAAAATATTTATTTTAGCCTTCTTTATATAGGGGTGTCAGGAAATGATTGCCCCCCCCCCTGTAGAGCAAAAACTAGAAGAGATAGATAAAAACCGGCGAGACCACTTGAAAGAGCGTTAAAATCTGAATAAAAACCATTATATTCTATTCCTGTGATTTTAATTCTTACCATTTTTTTCCCCACAGAAACCATGGCATCATCTATTTTGAACGATTCAGAGAAAAAGCGAGTTCTTGACCGCATTCGAGCTGTCACATTTCGTGAAGCAAAGGAAGCTGGTGCAACTTTCATAACTCGACACTGGGTGGCTGAGAGATTAAAAAGATCAGAAGACTTTGTCAAAAGGAATTGGAATAAGAATCCTGAAGATTGTGAAACAGAATTTCGAGGAGGAAGACCGGAGAAATTATCTCAAGAATCGAAAGACATTGTGCTTGCTGCATCACGGCGCCGAAAGAAGAGCTGCTCTGAGGTAGCGAAAGAGATACTTATCCGTCGTGGTAAGATAGTCAATCGGCAACTTGTGCATCAATTTCGAGTTGTTCGCCAAGGCTTGAGTGCTTGGCATGAAATAGCTAAGCCACGGAAGAGTGATCTTAATATTGAAGATCGGCTATGGTTTTGTGATTATCTTGAGGAATGGACGGAAGACGATTTCCTTCACTTGGTTGTCAGCGATGAATTCTTCGTTTATGTCTCAAGAAAACCAAATTTTCAGAATGATCGGGTTTGGGCAACAATTCCTGATGAAGTCCCAGACGACCAGAAGTATCGAGAAATAGTAAAAAATCCAGCATGTGTGGGTGTTTTCATTATGTTCTCTATTCGGAAGCTCATCTGGGTTATCAAACCAAGAGGAACCAGTTGGGATGGGCCTTATTTTCGAAATGTAATTTTAGCCCAACATGTAATTCCGTTTTTGAAAGACCCCGAGTGTGTTTTGGATGTTGAACAGGCAACCTTTCTTCACGACAAAGCCCCCTGTATGAAAGCACTTGCGACTCAACAACTGCTTAAGGACAATAACATTGATTTTTTCGGAAATAATGAATGGCCTGGCAATTCTCCCGATCTTAATGTCTGTGAACATGTCGGATCCATCATGAAGGATCGGGTGGAGTCCTTAATGCTGGAACAACCCATTCAGAATCGGTATTCAACAGAAATTATGACTGCAAAGATCAACGAAGTCCTTGAAGAAATGAGTCACGATACCGATCTCTTTGAGACACTTCTGGGATCATACCCCCGTCGATTAATGGCCGTCAGAGCTGCAAATGGGGGCAACACCCGATATTAAAACAAGTGTTTTTTATTCAAAATTAAACGCTCTTTCGCGTGGTTTTGTCTGTTTTTTCTATTCCTTTCAGTTTCTTCTGTACAGGGGGGGGGGGGGCAATCATTTCCTGACACCCTTTACGTTGCCATATGAAAAGTGTGATAACCTATATTTTTGAAACGGTTGATGATAGAGCAAAACCAATATCATTTTTGGAATCAGCGCCCCGAAATCATTAAGAAACGACAGAAAAATCACAATAAACAGAAAATTTTTCAAATTTTGTTACCCAGTGTAATAGAGAAATTAGTCCCTAATTTTACATTGAACCCTATAACTCCCTAAACAACGGTGGAAAGTAGAAACGGTAGACTGTGTCGTATTCCCAAATTGAAGGCGAGACAGGGAACATCCTTAACCCTGAAAGAAAATAGTTTTGTCGTGAGAGGACCAAAACTGTTTAATCATTTGCCCAAAGACCTAAGAAACACGAAAGGAGTTGCAGTGGAAATCTTCAAAAGAAGACTAGACGCCTGGCTCAGAACAATCCCCGATGAGCCGGGCGTACCTGGCTATGTGAGGTGGAGAGCACAAGAATCCAACTCACTACTTCACCAGGCCAACTCGAGAGGAGGGGCGACAAGCTTGACCTTCTCGAAATGAGAAATCATCGCGCGAAACCTTTGTAAGGTTGTAAGGTAAGGTATGAATGAATTAGCGGGTTTTACATTGATATAAAATAATTTAAAAGAATAATTATCAGAATTGGGAGAGGGTGAGTTAATTAAGACAATTTGACGTGATTGTTAATTATAAATTTTGCGCACACTTGTACTAATTTTTTATAGTTTTCAGAATTTTTTAGATGAACTTTTTTCCGGAACTGTACATATATAGGCTTTCTTTGGTTAACCCTTCGATTGCTTCCGCCCGAACTGTTCATTCCGAAGAAGGTCAAGCTTTACACTCCACCTTAGACCTACTTTTTAACGGGGATATATATATATATATATATATATATATATATATATATATATATATATATAAGAGAGAGAGAGAGAGAGGAGGAGAGAGAGAGAGAGAGCGAGGAGGGAGACTGGTTACCCATTTTACCTACCATTCGTGAAAGGATGTTTACACTCCGCCTTAGACCTACAGTTTAACACGGATCATTAGGTCACCCTGGTCACCAACCGCGGAAGGACGCGCCGCCGCCGGGTCTCGATCCCGACGCATATAATCGTGTGTGCGTAATATTTTATGGGCGTATAGACGGTTGTGTACGTGCCAAAACAAAGTATACACTGTGCCAACTGGCTGATAATGCCTGGAGGCACTGGCTGATTAAGCCGACTGTCAATAATCCAGCAGGGTTGAAGCACCTTAAACAGAAAAACAAACAATATGCGCTTGGCTCCTGTCAAGCGAACACCTCTCCTCCTCTCTCTCTCTCCTTCTCCTCTCTCTTAGGTTAGGTATACCCCTTTGGGGGGTGAGGCCATCCCAACTTCTCCCCCAAAGAGGTCTCCCCAAGCGGGAGTTCATTGCAACTTGGGGGATAACTCCGCCTCCAAGTTGCATAACCCCTTGTTGCTCTTGCAGCAACCCCCTCCCCCTTTAGGGGGCTGCCTTGCAACAAGGGGGTTTGGCACTGGCACTGTGGGGTGCCTTGCAACAAAGGGGGATTGGGTTGACACTCTTGCAACCTTGATCAACATTTTCAATTGCATTGCACTCCTTTTGCGCCCATACTACTTACCTTTTCGCTAAACTGTGTAAATATATTTTTTTTATTATCAGTACGTTATTTTAAAATAAATAATGAAAATAATGTTTGAAAAAAACATCTGTAAGTCAAACAGAACCGAGCTGTCATATAATATTGTACAGAGTCGTGCCACAGTTAAATGAGTTCCGTTCGTTGTAAGAGAAGTGAATTTCATTATGATACATAACATATGACGAGCATACAGACAACGTAGCAGAAAGTCACTTCATAGGGAATGATGAAAGAGCCGCGACACCACATGGCACACAGGCATACATAGTGTGTGTATATATGGTCAAGATTTTGCTAAAAATCTGGTTAAATTTATTTTAGAAGTGTCCCAGATGAAGGGGAAAGACTTCTTTTTCGTTGTCGACAATTAATGTGTTTCCAAACGACCTCAACACTATTGATGCTAGAGTTTCTTGATGTTTGGGAAAAAACCTTCAGTCCCTTTTGTCTCTTTCACTGAGTCATGGTTTGGGAGGTATGACATTCGCATAATCGTCTTGCAACATGCGCCTACTAAGTAGTGCTTACCCAATTTTAACAATGGAAAAAAAAGAGTTTAGCAGAATCAAAACACCCCTCGATGGATACCGTGAAGATTAGTCTTTCCAGCATGTCAGAAAGTGTGTTGAACTCTGTTGCGCTGTTGAACTATGGGTCTAAAGAGGATTCCTGAAGTGCTTAATTAATTATTCTTGGTATCCACGTTTATCCATTCAACGTGAAATGATTAAACTGAGACGAGCAAGAAGCCTCCAAAATGCCATAGGGGTGTGTACAATCTTCTTGTCCAGTGTCAACCTTTCTTTGAACTGGAGACTGTAAGCATTAGTTTCGCCGCGAGAGACACTTTCATTGTAGCCTAGTTTAGTAAAGAGTGTTGGGGTGTTTCTTGTAACAAACTGGCATTATCTACAAAGTCTATATACAAGCGTTGCTCATAGAATACGCCTCGGTGGTGTAGTGGTTAGCGTCGCTGACTACGAATCCATCGGCCTCGGGATCCAGACCCGGTGACGGCAGCCGGCGCGCAGCAAAACCCAGCTGTTCATCCTTCCACACAATAAAGAAAGTGGTTGGTAGATAAATGGGTACCCTGGGTGGCCTAATGGTTAAGACGCCAAGCTGCTGGTGCGGCATGGTTCGGATTCCAAGTTAAACTGTAGGTCTAAGGTGGAGTGAAAAGCTTGACCTTCATCAGAATGAACAATTCGGGCGGAAGCTAACTGTTCCTTTCGCCCAGTGGCGACTCGTGGGTTTTGGCCGCCCTGTGCGGTAGCCAAATTGGCCGCCCCCTTCCTTAAACGTAACATACCTTCCACTACAGCAAACACACGTATATAAAGGATTTACATTTTATTGATTGAGGAACAATGTAATAATGATGAAAATTGAAACCGTGATGATAGACAATAAAAAAAAAAATTTAATAATTCAATTTAAAACATAGAAAACAATATGGTATTTCGTACCATACCGTACCGTAATGCCAGCCTTGGCCAAAATTGGCCGCCCCCCCAAAGTGGCCGCCCTGTGCGGTCCGCACACCCCGCACACCCCACGCTACGCCACTGCTTTCGCCATAAAAAATAATCAGTAACTGTACAAAAATCAGGAACGTACGAATGTATAATGAAAACATTTAGACGATCTACGGATTCCTCTACGACAAACGACACTTTCTGTTAATAACTTAATCCTGACTCTTTTACGTAAAATCGCATTTGTTTCATTAGTTATTCTAGGCACTCATTTTATTCTGGCGGGTCTCTGTAGGCTATAATAAAAATGTAGAAAAGGTTTGAAAAACTTAATTCAAGTCTGTAAATGATCGCGTGATGTAAAACCCTACTTACAGTTTGAAACTGCTGTAGTCGTTCTAATTATTAATTAATTTCATATATGGATTGTATGTATACTCTCTTTTCAGTATGAAAATGTAACGTTTACTGTCCGTAATTACAGTAAACTTTCTTATTAATTAATCTTCTGAACTATATATATATATATATATATATATATATATATATATATATATATATAATTAGTTATGAAGGCCAGAAGATGGCACAGCATTTAAGCCAACTAACTCCGCCAACTCCTGGATTATTATCACCAGCCCCATTAGGAGTGCAACCCCTGACCTCAGTGTTTTTCTTCACTTTGTTTATATAGAGAGAAATGGTGTTATCCACTAAGCTACGGGTGTTGGACATACACCTTGGTTTGATTTAACCTTGGTTTAGCTTCCGCCCGAATTGTTCATTCTGACGAAGGTCAAGCTTGTCACTCCACCTTAGACCTACAGTTTAACTTAGAATCCGAACAACGCCCCTCCAGCAGCCCAGCGTCTTAACCACTAGGCTACCCAGGGTACCCGTTTATCTACCAACCAATTTTGTAATGTGTGAAAGGATGAACAGCTGGGTTTTGCTGCGCGCCGCTTTGCCGTCACCGAGTCTGGATCTCGAGGCCGATGGATTCGTAGTCATCGACGGTAACTACTGCACCACGATATATACTTATATAGTGATGCAACGTGTATTTTGGGGGTTCGTTTAAAGAACACTTTTTTTTAAATCGACATCTCGAAAAACTTTTTTTTTTTTTTTAATGTTGCTCAAAAATAATTATATTTAAAATAGCCTAAAAGTGATCAAATAATTCGAAAACATTCTTGCCATATCTTAGATCGTATTAACCCTTACTCTTCAATATTAAGAGCAATTTATTATGATAAATGTCTAATATAGTTTATTGGTCCGTAGAAATTTATATTCGAATGTGATTGAATTAAATATTTGGCTAATAAAATACAAACCTGAAAGGGATCAAATAACGCAGAAAACCTTTGGCTGGCCATGTCCTAAAACCATATTAATTCGAGTTGATGATGATTAACAGTAATTTATTTATTTAATTTACATAACATTAATTACATATCAATAAGTATTTTAATATAGCCTATGATGGTATAGTTGGAATTTTGAATATGGTATACTTTCCCTGTCCCTGACTACTATTAAAAAGGTAGGAGAGAGAGTTGAAAATATTAGATAACCTCTAGGGCAAAGGTCACCAATAGGCAAACCACGGTCCAGATCCGGACCGCCGATAAATTTTATATTTTATATGAACTGTCGGGAATAAATTCACGCTCTGATTAGTCTGTAGGATTTACTTTAAAATGTAGGCAGCTCTGACATTTCTAAAAATATCAACATCAAACTTTTTTCTATTCCTTTTGTAAAATTTAAATTTAGTTTCCATTTGAATGATTGAAAGTGGTGATCTCAAGTTGATTTCGGTAAAATAATGTGAGCTACATTAAGAAAACATTGAAGAAAACTTAAAGGAAGCGTGGGTAGCGGACCTTCGTGGAGATATAGAAACGGTGTTATCGCATTTGCTCCAAAATTTAACTTAGGAACCAAAATTTGTCCGTTTTCTATCGTTTTGTTTGTTCCAAAATATACGTACCTTTCGACTGCATTAAATTTTTTAGGCTCTATAATCTACCTGAGAGTTCAACTAACTCGATTTACCTAACCTAACCTAATATAGAAGTAAAAGGATAGAAACGATATAAAAATAACACATTTGGCGCGAACACCTATGCGGACCGCATTGAAAATTGATTGATGATCCTTGCTCTAGGTCCTAAGCCTAACATTAATTGATATGAAGGCTTTTTTAATTTTTACATGCATACTGAATATTTTGCTTCGTTTTTATAACATTTAGAAAGAATTTGGTACTTTCCTGTTATCCCGGACCCCAGACTTTTTACCAGTTGCCAGACTTCAATTTTGACACAGAATATTTTCGCTAAAACTAACGAAAATATCACGACTTAACCTAACCAATTATCAAGGGCGTACAGTTTACCTAACCGGGCATTCAATTAACCTAATTAGTTGGTAGGGTTAGGTTAGGTCGTGACATTTTCGTTAGTTTTAACAAAAATATTCTGTGTCAAAATTGAAGTCTGGCAACTGGAAAAAGTCTGGGGTCCGGGATAACAGGAAAGTACCAAGAATATTACTGGCTATATACTTATCTATATTTTTAGCTGAAATGTAAAAGAAGCTAAAATTAGTTATTAAACCAGTGCTGTAGTCTTTAATTAAAAGAAAATCTATTTTACATATTTAAACTATACATACAGAATATAAAGGAAAAAAATTCTTAAAACTATGTTTAATTTCGATGTAAATGGATTTTCTATTGCAAAAAGGATATATATATATATATATATATATATCAAATCCCGCAAATGAGGCGGGATGCTGCAGAGGGGTCGACCGCAGGTCGATCCTGAACCGTCGTTCAAGCTCACCTAAAATATATCTAAAGTGTATATATATATATATATATATATATATATATATATATATATATATGATGAAAATAACCACGAAGGAAAATACAACATGAAATAGTGCTCAAGCGCTTTCGTCTAATGACATCCTCAGGAACACTGAAATTAATCAGAAGATTGAGGCTATATATATATATATATATATATATATATGAAAATTATTTCACAAAAGTAACACGTGAAAAATATTTATGATGAATAAAACCACGAAGGAAAGGAAACACAGAATGGTGCTCAAGCGCTTTCGTCTAATGACATCCTCAGGAACACTGAAGTACATAGAGAGTTACAGCCTATATATAGGTTACAGAAAAAAAAAAAAAAAAAAAAAAGATTGTGGGAGGGGCATACAACTTTGTAAGGAAACACTATCGATTTTTAGCACAAGATCAAACTACCGATTTTTAGCACAAGATTAAATTAATTGTTTCCAACCAATGTTATAAAAAAAAAAACAAAAAAAAATTATACTGGAAATCTGCCCGGGTTTTATCACTCTACCCATCTTGTATATAAAATAAATTGAAAAATAAACGTTATTAGAGTGGCATACAAGTTTACCAAAGATTTAGCGTTCTACCCTTCTTATCTAAATCTTTTCGGAAGGAATTCAAAACAACAGGATCGAGTTGAAAAAGACCTTTGCTTATGTTGAAGTTATTTGTAAGTTGGATAATGGCAGACTCAAGAATATTTCTATTAACAATGTTGCTAGAGTGAAATAAAACTGAAGCATTATTCCAATCAATACAGTGGGATAACTCTGACAAATGGACAAAAAGGGCACTGGACGACTGTCCTGTTCTAACGGAATATTGATGCTGTTTTATACGTTTTATACGTTTCTCCGCGCCCTTAGGATCGCCAGTCCGGAATACATCGATGCCGAATTGGAAAAAATCAACGGTATTGGAAGTGATCTGTGTTACCCATCTGCGTTTATGGAATCTTGTCTCAACAAGGCAAAACGAACTTTCTATCGTGTCAATAATAACACTCGTACTTTGTCAAAAAATATTTTAGTACTTCCATTTTTCCCGGGCTTTTTAGGCATTGCTAATGTACTTAAACTTTTGGATATTAATGTAGTATTTTCATATAACAATATTGTGAAAAATATCGTAGTAAAAAATAGCCCTACCAATAATTCAGGCATTATCTATAAAATTGGTTGTAAACAATGTGATTCCTTTTACATAGGTCAGACGGGAAAGGATTTGCACACACGTATAAAACAGCATCAATATTCCGTTAGAACAGGACAGTCGTCCAGTGCCCTTTTTGTCCATTTGTCAGAGTTATCCCACTGTATTGATTGGAATAATGCTTCAGTTTTATTTCACTCTAGCAACATTGTTAATAGAAATATTCTTGAGTCTGCCATTATCCAACTTACAAATAACTTCAACATAAGCAAAGGTATTTTTCAACTCGATCCTGTTGTTTTGAATTCCTTCCGAAAAGATTTAGATAAGAAGGGTAGAAAGCTAAATCTTTGGTAAACTTGTATGCCACTCTAATAACTTTTATTTTTCGATTTATTTTTATATACAAGATGGGTAGAGTGATAAAACCCAGGCAGATTTCCAGTATAATTTTTTTTTTTTTTTTTTTTTTTTTTTTATAACTGGTTGGAAAACAATTAATTTAATCTTGTGCTAAAAATCGGTAGTTTGATCTTGTGCTAAAAATCGATAGTGTTTCCTTACAAAGTTGTATGCCCCTCCCACAATCTTTTTTTTTTTTTTTTTTTTCTGTAACCTATATATAGGCTGTAACTCTCTATGTACTTCAGTGTTCCTGAGGATGTCATTAGACGAAAGCGCTTGAGCACCATTCTGTTTCCTTTCCTTCGTGGTTTTATTCATCATATATATATATATATATATATATATATATATATATATACACACAGAATATTACAAAGAAAAAATAAATAAATAATATAATTAGTGCAGCAAATGTTTAGGAGAAGCGTACAATTCAAGTGGAACAGCTAACAGAGTTTTAGCCCCTTGCCCTTCTTATCTAAATCTGAATTTTTAATTCATTCGGAACAGATTTAGATAAGGGCAAGGCGCTAAAACTCTGTTAGCTGTTCCATCTCAATTGTATGCTCCTCCTAAATATTTTCTGCACCAGTTACATTATTTATTTACATTATTTATTTACATTATTTATTTCAGTGTTCCTGGGGATGTCATTAGACGAAAGCGCTTGAGCACTATTTCGTGTCTTATTTTCCTTTCTGATTATTTTCATCATAAATATTATTCACATGTTACTTTCGTGAAATAATTTTCATATATATATATATATGTTGTGTATTACAACCTCATAATTTTATACCTTTCACATGTGATAAATTACAGGACAAAGGCAGCAATAAAGACACTTTACCTTTGTTTATGAATTTAGAACATAACAATGGACACCATGAAAACAATGAACATTTTCCTTTCAAAGAAAAACATTCTTTCACTCACGTATTCAATCCCGCTTCGAAATCCCCCATTTCATATCACCATCTTCCATTGACTTCAAGAATTTGGGGTAAAAGCATTTCGCCGTCTTGGAAGGCAAGTTATTACTCGGATGAATTTTCCCACTAAATACGCATCCACGTGCGGACTATTAAGTTAGTTTGTGCGTTCCTAAATTACAAAGTTCATCAATCATTTCAGTGGTCTCACGGTATAAAATTACGAAATGATACCTTATAAACACGCGAGCATTCGTTTAAGACTTATAGTACGTGCAAATCTAAAATAATTTCACTCGTTTGCATAATTCTAATTAAACACCGTTCCGTAATCCTTTACCCCTATCACTCTCTAATACAATATTCATATTTTGTCGCGTATATTGTATATACACAAATAACTAAATGTGAATTCAAGGATTGGTTTTCACTTTTCATCTCTGACTGTCGTTTGGAATATAAATCAAATGATTTTGCTCACGTGAACTTTCGTAAATTTATTGTAAAACAGCGAGGAAAATTTTTGGTGAATTCCTCGTAAAAATTTTCTTTGATTCGTAATTTGCATAATGTGAATTATTTTTAAATCTCTCTTCTTACTTCCTTCGTCTTTATAGTATGTGTGTCATGATTATTTGTTTGAAATCAGTATTTAAAAGAATGACTACGAAGATAGAATCTCGTAAGTACTGTTTACTAACGGAAAAGTGTCCGTTTAAACTATCGCATTCTTTTTCTTTTAAAGTGGCAGAAATCTTTCGACCTAAATGAAGAAGAGCCATTAATTAGTTAAAAAGATAGACTTTTTTACGAATGTAATGTTATTACATCTCACGAAGAACGTATTTTAGATCACAAATTGAAATTCATTTAATTCTTTTTACTTGGTAAGGTTCATCTACATTTAAAACAGTTATAAATTCGTACCTTTTTGTCTCTCCATACTGTACTTTATCACTCGTGTAAAAACCTTTATTTATAAGTTACATATCGGTAAATATAACAAAGAAATACCGCCATTTTTTTAAAGATAAATCGTAATTTTCAGAAGCCTTTATTCGTCCTTTATTGCGTCTTTCACTTCTCTCTTGCGTGATCTTTTAATTTAATAAATGTATTTGCGATAAATAATTAATAAAACGAGACGCAACTAAAATTAAAGTATAAAAGCACAACTCGCTGTATTTTCCTAAGAGTAAACTTAAAACTTACAAATAAATATCTTAAATAAATATAAGGCAAACAAAATAAAAGAAGACGTTACGTGACTTTGCATGATAGTATTTCCAATAATCATTTACGCTTCATTTCTGTAAATACTTATTCATTAACACGAAGTAAATCACTATTTCTAAAATGACCCACAAGAAATAGTTCGCTTCTCACTCAGTGTCACCATTTCGGGCTTTATCCAAGAATGAGAAATCCGCGAGTGAGAATTTCAAAGAAGGCAATTCTCAAATCGATCCATTCCCATTCCCACTTTAGGATTTACCACTTTTAAGTTAAATGTTTCGTAGAAAATACCCTTCAATACCCCTCGGGCCCGCAATTGCGTCATTGTCTTTTTTTTTTACCTTGTCCAAAACAGGAGACTTTTCTCAAATTTGAAATTCTCACTCCCAGCATTAGCACTCGCGTTCCACGAATAAGAATGAGAATGACACGAATGAGAAGTAATCCGCAGAATAGACTCAATCCAGAATAAACCAACTCGTGTCGGCATATTTTTCTTAAAACGTTTGCCATTTTCAGGATTTACATTGCTATAACCATCGATTTTTTCAAGTTTTTTGGTACGGTGAAAGCGCTGTAACAACACAGATACGAACCTGAATTAAAAAAATTGGAATTTTGCCGAATTTAAGCTCGATTTGAGAACAGGATTCTTTGTTATCAAATCTGTATGCAATGAATAATCAAAATATTTTTCCTACAACTTAAGTTAGGAAGCAGCAATACAGCAATTTTCTTTTTTTTTAATTTTTATTTATTTATTCATTAAATGTTTTCTTCCTTGATGCTTTACACTTCTTTTTGTACTTTACTCAACTAGCACGATTTTAACTTATACATCTTAAATAAAACCAGTACAATCGCGTGAACATATGTACCTAAATACCCAAGTAGCGCCAATAGTAAACCACGTTTTTTACCAAATAGGTCGAACTTTGTAAATAAGTAGATTTTTCTTGTATAACCTACTTTTTTAGGTTACGTTAGGTTAGATCAGGTTAACTTAATCTAATCTAACCTAACCTAAACAATCAGAGGGTGTGTAAAGTCTGAGGAAGCATAAGAGACGACTTATTTGACGTCGAGTTTTTTAATTAAAATCCTGACGGTGGTGAAATTCGAAAAAATAATCATATAGTAAACAACCATAAACAACCATAATAGTGATACTGAAAAGCTGATTGTTAATATAAAAGACAAAAGTAATGTATATTCTGTTCATGCAATATATAGATCACCTAATACTAATATCAATAGCTTTTTAATTCACTTAAATAACATGTTATGCAGCTCCCATAAATCGAATGCCATAGTTGTTGTTGATTAGCCGATCAGCCCACCCTGATCGAGCAAGCCGGCGGCACGCAAGTAACCGATCGCCCTCTCAGGAGTGGACCAGAGGTTCAGCGCACTAGTGATGTTGTGTTGTGTTCTATGTTGTGCTAGAGCAGTACAGTCTGTCATAATGTGTTCAATTGTTTGCCCATAGTTGTGGACAGTGGTGGGAAAAAAGTAATCGATTGCAAATAAAAATTAATGATGTCTGAAAAGTAACTAAAAGTATGAAGTAGAAATTACTTCTCTGGATTAATTATATTATGATTAATCTAGAGAAGTAATATCTACTTTATACTTTGTTACTTTTTAGACATCAGTAATTTTTATTTGTAATCGATTACTTTTTGCCCACCACTGGTTGCGGATGACGTCAACATCATTTTGAAATGTGAAGCAATCTCTCATAAATTTTTGAACTTAATGAATTCTTTCTTTCTTAGTCATACTATTACCAAACCCATTCGAGTCTGCAACTATGGTAATCGAATAACAGAATCTACGATTCATAATATATTTGTAAATAGCAATGCCCTTGTAAATTCTGGAATTATAACCACAAACATCAGTGATCATTTTCCTACTTACGCTATATACAATAACATTGTTCAGGTTGCGAATGAAACAACTATTGATTACAGAATATTCTCAGAAGTTAACAAAAGAAAGTTTACTTGGGGCTGTAGAAAATACTCGATTTGACTGTGACAAATCTATGAATGACCCAGATCATATGTTTCAGTTCTTCTATGACGCCTTATTCCATATTTTTAATATTTGCTTTCCTTTAAGGAGGAAAACAGTTTCTCCCAAAAGTGTCGCAAATCCATGGATCACTGCAGGAATTATCACTTCAATAAAGAACAGAGATAAATTATTCAAATTGCAATGACAAAGCAAAATTCCAAAAGTACAATATACTCAGTATAGAAACAAACTAACTAAAATAATCAAAATTGCTAAATATAACTATTGTATTATAACAATCAATTTTCCAAACATAAAAGAGACATGAAAAACACTTGGACAACCATAAACAGTCTTCTCGAAAACCAAATTAAGAAAAATTCAATAGAGAACCTAAATGTTGATAATAAAGAAATTACTGATAATACTTCTATTGCAGACTCTCTAAATATCTATTTTACTTCAACAGCCGATAAGCTTCGCTCACAGTTGTTGTTGTTGTTTAGCCAATCAGCCCACCCTGATCGAGCAAGCCGGCGGCACGCAGGTAACCGATCGCCCTCTCCGGAGTGGACCAGAGGTTCAGCGCACTCGTGATGTTGTGTTGTGTTCGTTGTTGTGCTAGAGCGGTACAGTCCGTCATAATGTGTTCAATTGTTTGTGGTGTGTCTTGGCACAGGTGGCAGGTGTCGTCTATGGAGTTGTCTAGTCTGTGTTTATATGTCCATAAGTTGGGGTGATGTCCACATCGGAATCGTGCTAAGTTAACTCGATCCGATCTGCTCAGGCTGATCTCTGACCTGTTAATGGGCGGCGGCTTCGCACCTAGGACCGCATTCGGACCGAGTCGTGTCAGTGCTTTGTGGGTTAGGTGTGTGTGTATGTGTTTTCTGTACTGTGTGATGTCTGTGGGGCGTGGTATGGAATGGAGTATTTGGTTATAATGTCTCTCTGGTGTTACCTTAATGGTGCGAGGTGTTGGTGCATGATTGTACATGTAGTGGCAAGGGTGTTGTGGGTTAGTTGTCGCTGCTGCCATGAATTGTGTTCCCCTCATGTCTAAATGTTCCCTAACTTTTAGTATTTTTGTTTCTGTGTGCAGGTGTTCTATTGGTGTTGTTTGAGTGCATCCTGTAATGATACGAAGTGCGTTGTTTTGTATTGTTTGTAAGGTGTTTATGTGTGTGTTTGAGATAATGGGTGCCCAGCATGGGCTAGCATAGTCCATAACTGAGCGAATATATTGTTTGTAGATGAGTGATGTTGTTTCCTGCTGGTGTCCAAAGTTTGTGCCTGTTAGTACCCTAAGCGTGTTAAGTCTTGACGTACATTTGTTTTTAATGTCCTGAATGTGGTTTGCAAAAGATAATGATGTGTTGTATGTGACACCTAGTATTTTGGTTCTGTGAGTGTGTGGAATGTTGATGTTGTTTAGTGTAAGTTGTGGAATTACCTGGTGTTCTTTTGTGTTGCTTGTAAGCAAGGTGATGGTTGATTTTGTGGGCGCTACTTTGAGTCTATTGTGTGTGAGCCAGTCTTGTATACTGTTTATGTATGTTTGTAGGTTATTTGTAGCGGTGTCGATGTTGTTGTGGGTGGATGTTAGAGTGATATCATCTGCATATGATGATAAGGTAAGCTTGTTATCTATTGGTGTTGGAATGTCATGCATGTATAAGTTGAAGAGTGTTGGTGAGAGAACAGAGCCTTGAGGGACCCCGTTCGGAAAAAGCTTGTTTTTGGATGACTTGCCATTAAATGTGACATGTGAGTATCTTCCTGAGAGATAGTTGCTCAGCCACCTTTTGGTGTTATTGTGCATGTTTGTGTTGAGTATTTTGTTTATGAGAGGGAAGCGTGGGATAGCATCAAATGCTTTACTAATGTCTATTGTTGCTAATAGTGTACGTTGAGCTGGTCTTCTAGAGTTGATGCCATCCATGATGTGCTGCGTCAGGTTAGTGAGTAATGTCGTGTTTGAGTGGTGAGGTCTGAATCCATGTTGAGTAGGCGATAGTGGTATGTGTGGGTTGGTGATTTGTAAGATTAGTCTTTCTGTTACTTTGGAAGGTGTGCATAGTAAAGTAATGGGTCTATAGGAAGCTGGTTCTGTTGGATTTTTGTTTGGTTTGAGTAGTGTAATAATTTTACCTTGTTTCCATATGTCAGGAATAATACAGTGTTGGTATGAATATGTGCTGATATTTGTGAGAGCTAGTATTCCTTGTGGGCCCAAGTGTTTAAGGTGTATGTTAGATATGTTGTCTGGTCCAGTAGCCTTCGAATTTTTAATGTTTTTGATGATCTTGGTGGTCTGGTCTGTATTGAAGGGTGTAATGGTCGTGTCGAGTCTGTAGGTTTTCTTGTGTCTGGCTGTTTGTTTGTCTGCGTGTTTCTGGTTGTTGTCTCTGTTTAAGTGACTTATCTTTGCGTAGTGATTAACTAGAATGTTAGCTTGTTGTGTGTATGTTAGGATATTATTTTGGCTGCGACAGATAGCCGCGTGTGAGGTGTGAATGCCGCTGTTAGAGTGGGTAATGCTGTTTATAGTCTTGTATAGCCTGTATGTATCTGTGGAGTGGTTTAGTGTTGTTATGAATTCCCTGAATGTTTCTGTTTGTTTTTCTTTGAGTTTGTTGTTTATTTCTGAGTTGAGCTGTTGTATCTGCTGCTTTATGGCTTCTGTGTGTGGTGTTTGTGTGTTATGTTTGAGGTTGTTACGTTGCCTTATGAGGTGGGCTATTTCTCTAGTGTAATTTGGGTTGTATTTCCTAATGTTGCCCTTGGGTATGTATTTGTTTGCATTATTGATAATCTGATTAAATGTCTTGAGTGTTGTATCGATGTTTATGATGGGTGTGCTCACAGTTACTAAATAATGCTCACTCACCTCTAGAATATATGCCACCCATCCCACCAAATTCATTTTCTTTTGTTTCTGCTACCTCTACTGAGGTCTGGAATATTATTGGTAAATTAAAAAATACACAAAATAACATTCATAACATTCTTGTACCCGCAACTACCACCAATTACTGGGCCCGAAGGCACCAGCACCGCGATAAAACTATAGAAAAGAACGCAGCCATGAAAATCTTGAGCTTCACATTGTGTCAGGATTTGTGAAGCTTAAGATTTTCATGACTATAGTTTTATTGACTAAATAATTGAATAAAACTATAGAAACGAACGCAGTCATAAAAATCCTTAGCTTTAAGTGATTCGTGAGCTAATTGTAAATGTTAAACTCTAACTTGCTTAGAGAATATCCCTCCTGTAGGACGGGTATTTTTGCTAGTTACTATAATTCACCGAATGTTTGTCCGTCTGTCCGCAGAAAAAACTTTAACGTTTCTGAACCGATTTCAACCACACTTCGTATGGTGGATGGGGGTGATGAGTAATGAACGAAAACATATGTGTGACCAGACCCCCCCCTCACAAATTACTGGGCCCGAAGGCCTCAGCACCGCAATAAAACTATAGAAAAGAACGCAGCCATGAAAATATTGAGCTTCACATTGTGTCAAGATTTGTGAAGCTTAAGATTTTCATGACTATAGTTTTATTGACCAAATAATTGAACCCCTAGTAATTGGGGGACCTGCGGGCCCCCAATTACTGTCGGTTCAATTATTTGGTCAATAAAACTATAGAAACGAACGCAGTCATGAAAATCCTTAGCTTCACATTGCCGCCCGTAATAATAATAATAAAAAAATAAAATTTGTTGCTCCAGTCTTTCATCATAGTCAAAGATAATGGAACGTAAAAGGAAGAAAGGTACATCATTGTCACGAAAAGAAGCTGATGCCCAGAGGAAAAGAAACAAAGTACAAACGACAAGATCCAGAATTCAGAAATCGGGAACGTGAGAGAGATGCTCAAGCACATAGGTCGGTGCATGAGGATGATGATTATCGTGCACAAGAGCAACAGGCAAACACTCAGGCACATCGATCAATGCGTGAGGATGATGATTATCGGGCTCAAGAACGACGGAGAGATGCTGAAGTACACCATATCTATCGGTTAGATCTGCTGAAACACTCCTTGACTAAAAAACAAAAGATTGGTGGATTTTTGACACAGCCTCTTTCAGAGAACATGACTATCAGAAGAAGAAAAGTTCATGTTCTCCCTTGCCTGTACAATTCTGGCCGTGGGACGAAGAGGGACCTGGCTTCTGTTGTGAAAAGGGAAAGGTATTCGTACATCTTTTGAGGGAATACCCTGATGTTTTCAAGCAGATGTTTCAAGAGAAGCAATTCTTGGATAAGATACACCAGTATAACAATGTCTTGGCTATGGCCTCGAGCACCAAATGCCAGGATTTAGCCCTATTTTCAAACTGCAATGAAAAGTCCACTATTTCATTGGGTCCCTACTATCATTAAGTGATTCAGATGCTCCAAAGTTTGCCCAAATATTCTTCCATGACACAAAAAATGAAGCTGCCAACCGTATTGCTCACAATGATGGTCTCCAGCAAAAAACATTCTGTTTTGTAGGAATGGCTGCATGAAAATGACTGCATGAAAATGGCTGCATGAAAAGAAGCTGCATGGAAATGGCTGCATGAAAATAAACCATACATAAAATTACTCAAAGCAGCACTTGAGCTATTCCAATCAGATGAGGAGGCGAAAATTGCTCTGGATGCCGTGCACAGACCATCTGGAGAACACTCACGGAGGTACAATCTGCCATCAGCCAGCAAAGTTGCTGTGATCATGCATGGGGATCATAAGAACAATCTTGATGTGGAGCTCCATGAGAGAGATGATCCCTTGCACTATTTAATTCTTTCTGGTAATGGTTCAGAATACGGGTGCCACTTAATTAAGCAAAATTTCGAAAAATACCATAGAGACAAAGTTGTTTCTCTCATTAAAATACGTTGATTGCATGTGTCGCATAATAAAAAAAAACGAAGTTAGAAAATTACTAAAAAAGTGCATAACTTAACATGTTATTACATTATCATTTGTATAATTTAGGTCTCGGGGATACGGGGGCGGAGCCCCCGTAAAGATCACGTATCACAAATTGATCGGTATAGGGTTCACTTTGTGATGCGTGATCTTTACGGGGGCTCCGCCCCCGTATCCCCGAGACCTATATTATACAAATGATAATGTTGTTATGCACTTTTTTAGTAATTTTCTAACTTCGTTTTTTTTTACTATGCGACACATGCAATCAACGTATTTTAATGAGAGAAACAACTTTGTCTCTATGGTATTTTTCGAAATTTTGCTTAATTAAGTGGCACCCCTATTCTGAACCATTACCCTCTTTCCTTTTGAGGAGGAAGGATACAAGATCAGCATTCCTCATGGCAAAGGACGAGGCAAGGTGTCTGCTTTTGCGTTTGCTCGCCTCCGACTGCAAATCAGGCATCCAAATGAGTAAGGGCTGGCAAACAATGATTGCCCCCCCCCCCACTGCACAGATGAAACTAATAGAAGTACAAAAAACTGATTGTTGCATCTTTTAGACAATTTAATTCTACGTCTAAACAAAACCACTCGACAGTTGGTGTTGCCTCCTTGTGCTTGGAGGACGGCTTCAAGTCGGCAAGGGTAGGAGGTGAGGAGAGACTCGAAAAGGTCAGGGTCGTACTCAAGATTTCGGAGGAATTTTTCAATGTGCTGCTCCATGGTCCGGCCTTCCAAAGTAACAGAAAGACTAAACTTAAAAATCACCAACCCACACATACCACTATCACCTACTCAACATGGATTCAGACCTCACCACTCAACCACCACATTACTCACTAACCTTACGCAGCACATCGTGGATGGCATCAACTCCAGACGACCAGCTCATCGTATACTATTAGCAACAATAGACATTAGTAAAGCATTTGATGCTATCCCACGCTTCCCTCTCATAAACAAAATACTCAACACAAACATGCACAATAACACCAAAAGGTGGCTGAGCAACTATCATTCAGGAAGATACTCACATATCACATTTAATGACCAACACTTCAACTCATACATGCATGACATTCCAACACCCATAGATAACAATCTTACCTTTATCATCATATGCAGATGACATCACTCTAACATCCACTCACAACAACATCGACACCGCTACAAATAACCTACAAACATACATAAACAGTATACAAGACTGGCTCTCACACAATAGACTCAAAGTAGCACCCACAAAATCAACCATCACCTTGCTTACAAGCAACACAAAAGAACACCAGATAACTCCACAGCTTACACTAAACAACACCAACATTCCACACACTCACAGGACCAAAATACTTGGGGTCACATACAACACATCATTATCTTTTGCAAACCACATTCAGAACATTAAAAACAAATGTACGTCAGGTTAACACGCTTAGGGTACTAACAGGCACACACTTTGGACACCAGCAGGAAACAACATCACTCATATACAAACAATATATTCGCTTAGTTATGGACTATGCTAGCCCATGCTGGGCACCCATTATCTGAAACACACACATAAACACCTTACAGAAAATACGAAACAACGCACTTCGTATCATTACAGGATGTACTCAAACAACACCAATAGAACACCTGCACACAGAAACAAAAATACTGAAAATTAGGGAACATTTAGACATGAGGGGAACACAATTCATGGCAACAGGACAACTAACCCACGACACCCTTGCTACTACATGTATAATCATGCACCAACACCTCGTACCATTAACGTAACACCAGAGAGACATTATAACCAAATACTCCATTCCATACCAAGCCCCACAGACATCACACAGTCAGAAAACACATACACACACACACCTAACCCACAAAGCAGTGACACGACTCGGTCCGAATGCGGTCCTAGGTGCGAAGCCGCCACCCATTGACAGGTCAGAGACCAGCCTGAGCAGATCGGATCGAGTTAACTCAGCACGATTCCGATGTGGACATCACCCCAACTTACAGACATATAAACAGAGACTAGACAACTCCACAGACGACACCTGCCACCTGTGTCAGGACGCACCACAAACAATTGGACACATTATAACAGACCGTACCGCTCTAGCACAACAACGAACACAACACAACATCACTAGTGCGCTGAACCTCTGGTCCACTCGGGAGAGGGCGATCGGCTACCTGCGTGCCGCCGGCTTGCTCGATGAGGGTGGGCTGATCGGCTAACCAACAACAACAACAACCAGGTGGCCAAAGCTCAAAGACTTACCCAGCAGTATGCATGTGACCAGTATGCTAAAGCCGAATCAGGAAGATTGCAGTGAGCAAGAATACATCAAAAAGAAATTCGAGCTGAAAAATATCAAGGTTTACTGGATGCAGTGGATTACAATGGAGAAATGATGGCTGGAATAAAAATCATTCTCCCACCAACAATTAATGGCTGACCAAGGTGGTATGCAGAGGCCTTTCAGGATATCCATGGCAATTGCCAGGTTCTTGGGAAAGCCAGACTTTTGTTGCATTTACGAGTGGTGGTCAGAAAATAAGTTTACACGGCGTATAATTTCGTAACTAAAAGACCTCCATTGAATTTGTTAATCATTGTTGGCAACACTGCACGTCGATTCGGCTGCCATCTACCATACATTGGTTATACGAGTCAGTTACATGGCGGCTCGACTGGAACAGTGCCCTGCCCTACGAAGCAGTCCAGGATGTTTACGTTTAATGACAGCTCGTAAACGTTCCACTGTTGAACAATATGCAGCTGCATTGATTGTCGTGCCTTTTTGCATGAAGTCTGCGAGAAAAACGCCTTTGTAGTCCAAAAACTCGGTAACCATCACTTTGCCAGCGGACATCACAATCTTGAACTTCTTTGGTCGCGGGAACCCAGGGTGTTTCCATTCCATGCTGGCACGTTTTGTTTCCGGAGTACGGTGATGAACCCATGTCTCGTCTCCTGTGACAATGCGCTCGAGAAATTCTTGACCACTGACAGACTCGGAATATCGTTGCAGAAATGACAGGGCACTGTTTCAGTCGAGCCACCATGTTCAACTGACTCATATAACCAATGTACGGTAGATGGCAGCCAAATCGACGTGCAGTGTTGCCAACAATGATTAACGAATTCACCTGATACAAACATAATCAATGTAGGTCCTTTAGTTACGAAATTATACGCCGTGTAAACTTATTTTCTGACCGCCACTCGTACCTGCAACCCACGATGGCTAGAAATAGTTCAGTCACTCTTTCCTGGTGAGCAGCCCAGTGACAGGCCAGATATAACAGCACGAGTCTTTCACATCAAACTGAAGGAACTGCTGTTAGATCTCACCGAACGTGGAGTCTTGGACAAAGTGAGAGGATATTGTGCAATGAAAAGGGACCAGAAGAGGGGCCTCCCACACTCACATTCTGCTAATACTAGCTGATGAGGACAAGCCACGAGAACCACAGGACATTGATAGCATTGTCTCAGCAGAAATACCTGATCAGTCAGTGGATCCCAAAGTGTACGAGACAGTAACAAGAAATAACATCCATGTCCCTTGCGGAAGAATAAATTAGAACTCGTCTTGCATGTCAAGTGATGGTACATCTCGATGTTGTGAGAAAGGTTTTCCAAAATTTTGCATGGAGCACACGGTTGTGACTGATTCAACATATCCAGAATACCGAAGGCGATCCAAAGAACAAGGAGGACGAACACATGTGATGAAAGTACGGGGCCAAGGGTTTGAAGCTGACAACTCCTGGGTTGTATCATATAACTCACACCTATCCATGAAATATGAGTCACATAAATGTTGAGGTTGTCTACTCAGTAAAGGCAGTCAAGTACCTGTACAAGTACGTTACAAACGGTTCAGACGAAGTGACAGTGCGACTGCCAAATGGCCAAGAAAGGGACATAACCAATGATGAGATTGAAAGGTTTGTGGATGCTCGATACATCAGTGCTTCCGAAGCTTACTGAAGAATCTATAAATTCCCAATCCAAGTGAATTACCCACCAGTGTCAAAGCTCCCGCTGCACCTGGAAGATGAGCAAGTTGTCCTTTTCGATCCTCAAGATGCCCAGAACATTGAGAACAGTGGTCCATCAATGACAAAACTGATTGTGTTCTTTGAAATGAATCAGCATGAAGAAGAAGCAAAGGATGTTTTGTATCCTGATGTGTTCAAGCACTACCGGTCGCACAGCAACAAATGGAAGAAACGATCTTCCTGCATTCAACAGATCAATCGTGAAAATCCGGAGGATGGAACCAAATCAGACATGATTGGTAGAATTCCTGTGATCAACCTGAGCGCACGACAAACTAAACTGTTCTACCTTCGTATGTTGCTCCATCATGTTTCAGGGCCAAAATCTTTTAAAGATTTAAGAACAATCGATGGTACTCTGCATCCAACCTACCAAGGTCTAACTAAATGGGCCCGTAGGGCCATGTTTAGCTAGTTTCTGCAATTTCAGAATCTCTTCTCAGGATAGGGCAGAAGCCCATTTTCATTATGTACCTTTTCATTAAAAAGAAAAATGGGATTTTATGAGGAAGTGAGTTAATTTTGGCCTTCAATTCTGTCCTCATAACCTGCTATTATATATTCAGATGGACCCTGGAGGGACCAGAGGTCAGGCCACTAGTTGGCCCATTTCTCTAACATCTGGACTAGATTGCCATGAGGGTTCCGACAATGATTAGTCAGACCCCTCTGGTGGAAGTTCTGCAAGACTGGCAGTTAGTTTAATAAAGTGTACAAGCTGGAGAAGCCTACACTCTTCGGTTATCTCTGTTAGGGTTACCCTATAGAAATCAAAAGCTCTAAACTGTTTAAGTGAATAGACTGGCACTCTTCCACATAATAGAGGGGTATCCCGTCATGTTCCCCACATTTGGGACAACATGAGAGTTCATTTTGCCTATAGTAAATTGTTGCATTGTAAGATTGCAGTGGCCTGTAATCACTTGTGCTACCGACCTGAGAGCACAATTCTCCAGACTTACCAGGAGTCCCGGGAGCCTGCTGTTCAGCTTTGGTAAAAATGATTTAGTGTGTTGGCAGCTACTTAAACTGACTCACTGTATATTTTGTTGTCTGACCACCCATTCTCTCACCCCTCTCTGACAGGTTCGGTAAAAAATAGGGAAAACTGGTTCAGGTGCTGAGGTTTTTAAAGTTGTTCCAGCTTTTGCAATTCTGTCAGCCCGTTCATTATCACGGATTCCGGAATGTTCCGGGACCCACAAGAATGTCATCCTATTTCCTCTTTCGGACAGTCCTTCGAAAGCCCCGAAGGAGGGGATCACTGGTTTCTCTCGAAACTCTCGTTCGCTGCAGGGAGCTCAGAGTAGTTTGGCTATCCGACAAAAAATGTATATCCTTGTTGGCCAGATTCAGACGTAGTAGTTTCTCTGTCGCATGGCAGATGGCAACCACTCCCGTTTGACATATTGAAGCTAATTTACCCAGGTGCCAATTACCTTCAGTCTTTTCAGGGGAAGAACCCACTTTTGAAGAAAACTATATTGGCCTGTGCCCAATTGTTTCATTGGGATAGGCCTATCCTATTGTTTTGTTAGCTTATTTACTTAGAACTTGTAGAAAAATTAACACATCTTCCTCGCCTAAAGCAATGTTTCCTACTAGGCGAGCTCCGAGTTAAAATTTCCTTTGATTTTTTTTGGTTTGTTTTTGTTTACGTTAGCAGAGAGAAAATCACCAGACATATAATTACATATTTTCGTTACTGTTCTTCTCGAAATGGTTTTGAGGAGTCAGTGCTGGAAGGTTTGGTACGAAAAAATATGTTCTCTTACGTCTTGTTTGTTGTCAATGTAAAACTCATGGTCTGGTCTCTGTGAGAGTAGGCCCAGTGCCTACATATTCTTTTGTTCTTTAGTGCTGCTTATGGTAATTTTCGCTATTCCCAATGGACTTCATCCCCAAACCCAAGGCAATTTATAGTTATACAATACAGTAAATTAATATTTTGTATTTAATTATGATATAAAGGCACCGTATAAGGCACTGCATTATAGGCTTGTTTTGGCCTCGGGTTAAAATAGGCCTTGTTGTAAACTGTATGACAGGGTGCATAGTTTTTCCATATCACTCTGAGGAAATATCCAGCGCTAGTTAGGCGCTGGATATAGCATCACATTCAGAGAGAAAGTTAATTTTGCCCGAAATTGTCTTCTTACCACTCATTCTCAATCTTGAACTGTCTTTCAAAGACACCGATAGGAGTAATGTAGTCTTTTTTGGGCATCTGCAAAACAAAGATCAATTGGCTGCCCCTATTACAAGGTTTTACAGGATTATGTAGGTTACCTTTGCTACCAACTCTACCCCCGTCTTCAGACTCTACCCCTTTCTAAATGGTAGGAGGCTTTGTAGGCCTCCTCCCTGAAGTATGCATATATCTGTGGGATATCCAGTAACATCTCTATATCTGCAGTGGAAGTAGATGAATAAACGGCTGTTGTCATAATAAAAGCCAGCCTCTGTACCTTCTGCAGAGAAACCACAATAGACTTTTGTTCAAGGCATTAATCCAAACAGCTTGCATAAGCTATGATTGGTCTTACCAATATACAGTATCTGTTTTGGTAGATCTTACCCTTCACCTTTCTGAACTGCATCAGATTGCAGGTTGTCTTTCTGGTCTTATTTCCACAATGGTTAGTCTGTGAGATGAGGTGATGACTCAACAAAATACAAGCTCGGAAGAAAAAGTGAGTTGTTCGAAGCGAGTTAGTTTTGTTACTTTTTTAAGAATACCTCATTTCTCCCTCTCACTGGGTCGTGTACTCCTGTGGAAACGATTAATTACACTGCTCAACAAAGTTTTTCTTCTTTTGATAAATGTGGGTGATTCTTATGTTCTCTTTTACGCTGATTACGAAACTGAAAACAGATTTTTCTATCCCCCACAGTTTTTGAGGGTTGCATTTTAAAACTCTTTGAGATCAAGATAGCATTCCTCAGTTTGCATCATAATACGAGATTTATTGTTAGTCATTTATTTTGTATAAAATCTTTATATTATGCATATTATTATTTATATTTACATGTTTATATATAATCTGCATATATTTATTGAAGTAATACTGCATATATACATCGTAACATTCCAAAGTGGAATACATTTTATCTCGCTCTCCCTTTGCTGAAATCTCCATTTCAGGAGATTTCAATGTTCACCACCACCTTTGGCTTTCCATCCATTTCACTGACATCCCTGGTGAACTAGCTTACAACTTTTCTATCCAAAATGACCAAGAACAGATTCTACAGCACCCTACTCGTATCCCCGATCGTCTTGGAGATAGGCCCAACATTCTGGATATATTTCTTACCTCTCATCCTTCTTACTCTATCAAACTTTTTCTCCGTTGGGCTCCTCCGACCACAATCTTATATCTGTTTCCTGTCCTATCGCTCCAATTCGGTCTTTGGATCATCGGAAGAGGAGACGGCTTTGGCACTTTGGCGCCGCTGATTGGGAGGCCGTTAGGCAGTACTTATCTGATTTCCCATGAAATGATTACTGCTTCCGTGGCCGGGGCCCTTCCGAGTGTGCTGAGCACATAACAGAGGTGATTCTCGGGCATGGAGGCGTACATTCCATATTCTATTCCCACCACTAATGCAAACAAACCTTGGTTTAACTTTACTTGTTCTAATACTATCCGTAACAGATGAGTCTTTCAGAAGATACCGTTGCCGTCCAACTCCTGACTCTCACTCAGCTTATATTTCTGCCCGGAGTCATACAAAATCTGATCTTCGACTCGCCAAAAATTCCTTCATCCGACAAAAATGTGAAAACCTATCTAATTCTAATTCTACTCGCGCTTTCTGGCATCTAACTAAGAACATCTTCAACAACTTTACTTCCTCTTCTTTCCCTCCTCTTTTCCATTCCGACGGCTTAGTTGCCGTCTCTTCTCCTAACAAAGCTGAACTCTTCGCTCAAACTTTCACCTCCAACTCAACCCTGGACGATTCCGGTGCTGTTCCTCCATCTCCTCCGTCTGACTTCATTATGTCTGAAATTAGAATCTTTTCTAAAGATGTTTTTCTGCCCTAGCTGGACTCAACTCTAGGAAGGCCTATGGTCCTGATGGTTTTCCTCCTGTTGTTCTTAAGAACTGTGCTTCTGTGCTGACACCCTGCCTAGGCAAACTCTTTTGTCTTTGTCTCTCCTGTGGTACTTTTCCTTCCTACTGGAAGTTCGCTTTCTTTCAGCATATCCCAAAGATGGGTGACCGCTCTCAACCCTCCAACTATCATCCTATTGCTTTGATTTCTTGCCTTTTAAAGTTCTTGAATCTATCCTTAATTGGAAGATTCTTAAGCACCTCTCTTCTCACAATCTTCTTTGAGATCGTCAGTATGGGTTCTACAAGGGACGCTCTACTGGCGATCTTCTTCCATATCTCTCTGACTCTTGGTCATCCTCCTTTCGGGATTTCGGTGAAACTTTTGCTATTGCGCTAGACATATCAAAAACTTTTGAAAGAGTCTGGAACAAATCTTTAGTTTCCAAACTGCCCTCTTTCGGTTTTTATCCTTCTATCTGTGTTCATCTCTAATTTTCTTTCTGGCTGATCTTAGCTGCAATTGTAGATGACCACTGTTCTTCTCCTAACGCCATCAACATTGGCTGTCCTGTCACCCACTCTTTTCCTTTTATTTATTAATGATCTTTTAATTTGCACTGTCCTCTTCACTCCTATGCCGATGATTCCACGCTTCACTTCCCCACCCGCCTCCCAAGGCACCCCTCTCAACAGTCACTCCATGATTCGCGTAGTACGGCTATGGAGCACCTGACCTCTGACCTTTCTGCTATCTCTGGTTGGGGCAAAGAAAACCTTGTGGCTTTCAATGCCTCAAAAACTCAGTTCCTCCATCTGTCTACTCGTCACAATCCTCCACACGACTATCCCCTTACCTTTAACAATACACAACTAAATCCTTCCTCTTCTCTTAACATTCTTGGCGTTTCCTTTTCTCGTGATCTTTCCTGGAAAGATCACATATACTGTATATCCAAAACAGCTTCCAAGAGGTTAGGTGTGCTGTACCGGCTTCGCAGTTTCTTCACCCCGCTCAATTGCTGTTTCGTCCGCCCCTGAATGGAGTATGCCTCTCATGTATAGGGTGGCTCAACCCACACAGCCGTACTTGACCGATTGGAATGAAAAGCTTTTCGTCTCATCAATTCCCCGCCTCTTACTCACTGTCTTCAATCCTTCTCTCTTCGCCGCAATGTTGCCTCACTCTCTCCTTACTATCCCTATCATAACGAACATTGCTCTTCTGAACTTTATAACTGCATACCTCCTCCTTTAAGGAGAGCACGCAGAACCAGACTCTCTACACTTTCTCATTCCTTTTCTATCCAACTCTCCAGTGCAAGAGTTAATCTGCATTTCCAGTCTTTCATGTAAACCTGTCAAATCTGGAACAATCTTTCTCAGGCCATCTTTCCCCCTGTCTATGACCTCCAATCTTTCAAACGCAGGGTGTCTAGGCATCTCGAAAACTCTGGCCCTTGATTTTGGCTCTCTTCTTCTTCTTCTATCGGGGAAGCGCTTTTGCGGGCATTTGCTCTTGGCCCCTCCTTCCTACATAAAAAAAATACATCATGTTTGTTACTTTTATTCACGCGATGTAAGTGTTCAAACAGCCCTAACAGTTTTTCTTTTGTGTTTGGTGAATTCACAACAAAATCTCAAAAGCAGAGCTTCACTCCTTTAATTAAGAAGGCGTATGAACTTTATTTCGGTTGCAAAGTAGAAGATCAAGACAAAAACTGGGCTCCTCATGTATGTTGTGTTTCTTGTGCAAGATCTCTGAGAGGGTGGTTAAAAGGTACTCATTCTTCAATGCCTTTTGCGGTCCCAATAGTATGGAGAGAACAAAGAGACCACTCAAATGATTGCCACTTCTGTTTAACGAAGATAAGTGGACATTCCTCAAAATCTAAACATGTGATTCAATATCCTAATTTACTGTCAACCATGCGACCTCTTTCACATTATGACGATTTGCCAGTACCAAAACCACCAAGGGCATGGACTTTAGATGATGAAGAACCTGATGATCAAGCTCGTAATGAACCTTTGGACAGACAAGATGACATGGATACATAATTTCAACCACCTTCATCGGGTGAACCTCATTTAATTTCTCAATCAGAATTGAATGATCTTGTCAGAGAGTTGAACTTATCTGAAAATCAGGGTGAGCTCTTAGGTTCTAGATTAAAAGGTTGGAATCTCTTACATCTTGGAATCTCTTACATCGTTTTTCTCTATGGAAAGTGATTTAGTGTATTGTAATGATGTGAACGCTCTCATGGAGGCACTTGGTCGAGAGCACAATTCTAAGGAATGGAGGCTTTTTGTCAATTCATCGAAGTTGAGTTTGAAAGCTGTACTATTGCACAACGGTAATGACTATCCTTCGGTTCCGACTGCACATAAAGTTCACTGAATCTTTCCAGTGTCTCCAAGAAGTCAGACTTTCTCTCTAATTATTCTTTCAAATATTTTGGTGAGATGGGACGTCAGTGACACCGGTCTATAGTTCTTTGCTCGAGATCTACCCACCCCCCATCCTTTATATTTAGGAACAATGTTTCACTCTTTTCAGGATGCTCGGTATTTCCCCACGTGTCCAGGGATCTTCTCGATATCCAGTATAGGGGTGTAGCTATTTCATTTTTAGTTTTTAATCAATAAGGCGTTCCATTTGTCCGGAGAAAGAAAGAAGCTAAAAGTTTGGTACTTACGTTAATAACGGGGGGCCACCACATATTGATGATTGGTTATGTTAAGTTGTAATATTTTCGTTAGTTGAAAATTTCTAATACATCATATTTTTTAAATAGCAATATTTTTTAAAATATTTACAATGTAAAAAATATGATGTATTAGAAATTTTCAAATAACGAAAATTTACAACTTAACCTAACCAATCATCAATATGTGGTGGCCCCCCGTTAATACGTAAGTACCAAAAGTTTTATGACTCCGTGAGACATTCAGAACGAAGACGCTGCTTTTGTTGTAAATTTATAAAACAAATTTTCCACTATATCTTACATTGAATATGTTTAGTTTTACTGCATTCTTCAATTAATTTTTAAAAATCTATTCTTTGTAAGTATGTGTCACACATTATAACATGTATTTATATAATAAACGAGTGGGCAAATGTATAACCAAACTATACTTCAACTGTAATAAACATACAAAACGACGACATAATTATTTGCTAAATAACGTACCGCCTCAAGACTGATTCCACTCAAGCATAATTTAAAATAAATGTACAGTGCCAATAAGAATAATATCCAGCCTTTATTAAAAGCCAAATTTGAATAATCCAGAAATGTTAAACGATTAAAAACATCATCAATTGAAAATATTTCGTGCACTATAAAACACTTTAATAAAGTTTACACCACAAATCTTTGTCTTGGTTAAGGCGTAATAGAAGACACCCCCCCCCCCCCCCCCCCCAAAAGAAGAAGACACGCGGCGTATTAGGTCAGCGCAAACAGTCAATGCAATATGAGAAATTTTAATCACCTGATAAGAAGGAATTGGTGTGTGGATTTCGAAATAGTGATTTTATTGAAAATGCTTTTATTGCACATCTAATAAAAACGATGTTGTAAACAACTTTCCCTTTTCATTTTAAATTATTTGATAATCGTTTAATTTATTACTTTTAAAGTGTTCAGTGGACTTGAATGAAGAAACTTCAACTTATGTAGAAAGAGTGGGAGAGCTCATTTCCACCAGGCTGGCTGTCAGTGACAATGAAGGTAGGTTTCCTTCGTTGAAATAGTGTTGCGTTGTTCGCCTAATAGTCCAGGCAATTTGTAGTTAGACCTGGGCAAAATTGCTTCAGAAGCTTTCTAAACTGTTTCCAGCTCAGGAACCATTGCCGAATAACATATCCAAAATCCGACAAAATTGGACCCCGGGAACACCCCCAAAAATGAAATTCAAAATGGCGGACTGGATGTTTCCTACGAAAAAAAAAACATATATAATTTACGCTTTTATTTATAGAGATACATTTGATGCTTTTTCTTTCAGTTGTAATGTTTTAAATAATTCAACAATATACAACACAACCAGTTATTACGCAAATATAATGTTATAGTATAGCTTTTTACAGATTTTTATAATCAATAATACAACAATTATTTTTTTTCCCAGTTTCAAGTTATGTTCATTACAGAAGAAGTGATACCTGGTCACAAACATACAGAAATTAATCCTCTTCATCACTATCATCGGATAGATTACCGGTACTTGGGTTGTTATCGCAACCACTGATTTGGCACTCGCCACAAGCGGCTGAACAGGGCATTCCATTACGCTTGCATCCACATCTTGAAGTAGCACATTTCGTCTTGCAGGAGCAGCGGATCATGTTGAGTAGATAATTTGGAGCTGGTGGCTTGTCGCAGGCTGTAGGGTAGTAGGAATTATTCTTTACATACCAACCCCACTGTTCTGCATCGATCTTCTCTTCTGTAGACTTCCAGATTAGTATTTGAAAGTATGTGCGAAAGCTGTGGTACTTTGTGGACGCATCGGTAGGTGGCAAACGTTCGGGTGTAACAAAAGATTTAGCTGTAGCTACCTTTTCAACTAACATTCGATGACGTAGTGCGTTAGTGGATTCAAGTGTTTTGCAGCCATACAACAGAAGCATTGCCTTTCTTCCAGCGGCTTCAATGTCAGAGTGTTGGCAACAATCAGAACAGAATGTATTTGCAACTGAACGGAGTTCAGCCACCTTCATCAGTGTGTCGAATGCTTTGGCTTTACCGATCGAAAAAATTCTGGATGTGCTATCACAGCCCGTGAAAGCATGCACAAACAGGAGATACTTGCAGATGTCATTGCCTAACAATGATTGAATGCTGAGAATATCATACACAGGATTAGGAGATGGTCCCCGTCTTATATCGCTGCGATAGTACAACTTGAAACCACTGTCCTTGGCATGGTACAGAAGGAGAATCAGCAAGTCGGTGTCTTCCCCTATTACTGTTGTAGTTGCATTTTCTGATGAGGAAACTGCTGCACGAACGATGTCCACATCAGCATCCCCATCTGCGTTGTGAACAGTACACCCGTGCTTCTTCAACATCTCACCTACGAGGGAAATAAATGCTTGCCTGTTGTTTTCATTAGCCAAGAAGTGTTCCTTCTGGCCAACAAACTTCATGCTTGGACTGAGATTCACATTCATTTCTGCTTGTCTTGGTGCTGCGTCTTCTGTGGGTCATGTCCTTGATCGTAGGAGAGCTGCTGTAACCATCAAAAACAATGATTGCTTTTCCATATGTTTTCAGAGTGAAATCGGCATATGAGTTGGCGATGCTGTCATATGTTTCATCTTGACGCCAGGAAACACGATGTAGTAGAGATCCACCATCCAATACGTACTGGTCTGTGCACTGAATTTCTTGAACTTCTTCCATGCGTAAAGTGTCAGTGTATTATTATTGCATGAGCTAGCTGAGACTTATCGGGTTTCCTCAAGATACTTCGTGATTCGAACAATGCAGGAGGATATGCACAGTTCGTAACACATGACATCTTCAAGATTCATGTCTCCGCCAGTGGCAACAGTCATCATTCTCTGAAACAGTAGTGCAGGATCTACTTCTATATCTGAAGCATCAGTGATCACAATGGCAGAAGCAGATCCTAGTGTTTTCACTTTGTCAGATCTTTTGGCAGAATATGTAAAGGCTTGTTTCCCAATCATTTTTACGACAATGTTCGTACCGATTGAATGCAATTGATGAACGTTAACTCCAGGATCAGCAGTTAGCCCTGTTACAATGTTGCAGAGACCCGAGGTAGAATGGAATGGGGATAAGGATTCCAGACGTTCAAGTACTTTCTTCATGTCATTACTGTCCCTGATTTGTCTACTTCCCCTCATTTCCTTGTGCTGTTCACTACTTTCCAACAAAACTCTGGTGTATTCCTACATTGCTAAGTTATAAGTGGAACAAAGAGGCATAGAAAAGAGCCACGTTGTCCTTTGGATGTCTGTAAATCCACTTCCGCGTGTCAGTCCGCCTCTGCTTTTCAGGGAACGCATTAGTACTTGTTCTATCACCAGGTCTGTGCCGAGTCCGGCCCATAATCTGTCGCTTCTTCTTACCACAAACTTACCTTCCTGGAACATTTTGTTAACGGCTGGATTTTCAGAAGGCAAACTTAACATTTTCTGCAGGTACAAGTATATCGATTTCAGGTAATTGTGATGTCCGGCTGCTGCAATTATGGGGATGGTCTCCAGCATAGCTTGCAAGTGCAAATCCCACGAGCCGGTTCTGTCTGCTGTTATCAAGGAACGTGCAATGTTGATCATTCGCTGATATTCCAACCAGAGTTGACTTGTTTGCGAAGTAGATTGTAGGTCAGTTTTCTTCGCATCCAAAGTGGTAGCAATCTGAGACAATGCATTCGAAGATTCCACATCCTCAACTGATTGTTTGGCGGTCATAACATCGTCGAGCAGGTCACAAGCTTCCTTATGGAGGTCATGAGGAGTTCCATCTTCATTACGAGGGAAAACGTCTGCGACTAGTAAGGTACTAAGAGCTGCATCTACTATCATATGACCACGTATCGCTCTTGAAACAGCTTTTCCAGACATCATGTGTTGCACGGTATTTGGTCCGTATATTTCTTGAAGTACTTCAGACAATCCTGAACCATTCATAAGAGTACCGACTGCTCCCAAAAGATTCATCAGAGTGTGAAATGATCCCAGCATTAAAACAATGTCCTGCAGGTCTCTCTGTTCATTGATGATTTGGGAAGCTTTCCAGAACAAAGGCTGATCAAAGGTAATAATGCATGGGACTTTTTGATCGCGTGCTATCTTGCTCAAATATAGTAATGTCGAAAATATGCAGGTCATGTCAGTTGGCGACATATCTATGATGGGAAGGAACGTGATCGACGCCACACCTGGATGTGAGACACTTGATCCACCGTGAATTGCCTGCATTGTTCCGGACCAACTTGGACCTGATCTTTCTGCTGAAGATATCTGCCAGAGAAGACTAAGTCGACTTATGGTGGCAGTGGGTACTGGAAGTTCGCGGAATGAGATGTCCCTCAACATGCTTCTCGCGTGTCTATATTCCCTAATGTCAACGGTTGCAATCTTCTTAATGTCATTGTCACCAACATTACGCCTGTGAATAGAAGGGTGGATCTTGATCTTCGGAGTTATTGCGGCAATCATACCCATTCCATGAAAGGTATTCTTCCCATCCAAAGTGCAGACATCATGATCGACGTTATCTGCTGCTAGAAGGACTGCAGTGTTTTCATCAACAGTAAAAGAGCCAGACCCACTTGCCAGCGCCGCGTTTCTTTCGAATCTTGTTACTTCTGCATACGACGAACAGTAACCCAGCTGATGGAGAACGTCAATAAGGTACCTTGACCTAAAGTTGTGGTGTAGCTGAACCGACAAACCGATCTGTAGTGGACATAGTAATCCTCTAGGACGGGTTGCTTGCATAATGCTCTGCCCAATTGCACCTATTTTTCTTGAAGCATCCTGTCCCGCAAATGCTTTTGATAATAGCAATTTCAGACTGTTGGGAATGTAATCAAGAGCACTTTCTGCAGTGATGTCATTTGGAGATGGATACACATCTTTTCTAGGCGAGTCGACAGACTTGATATCACTTCTGATTATTTTTGCAGCAGCTTCTTCTAGGTAAATCTTCTGTAGCTCTATATCTATATCACATTCTTTCGACTTTTTGTGATAATCTATAAGAATTTCATTAGCTGTCTCTCGTAGTGTTACTACATCTGCCTTCCCACTTTCACCTGATATTATGATCTTGTCTCCGTAACGTTCTAAAAGCTTTCTCTTCATGTGCCTGCGTTCGTAGACAGAGCTCTGACTTCCTTGAAGATATTCCTCCATTTTGGAAATTAGGTCTCCAATCAACAGTTGTTCATCATCATTCTCTTCCAGGTAAGCACAGGTCTGAAGGAATGCTTGGTGTTGCTCTTCATTAGTTGGTCTCCCTTTCTTCGAAACATGATCGTCGGAGGAGTATGCGCGAGGAATGTTTTTTCCACTTCGAAAATTTACGCTGCAGGTGTGATGGTAGACACAATCTGCAGCAGGAAGATCACGAAGATAATACTCCAGACGGCCTTTTACATTAAACGACCATTCATCGCAGCGGCTTTCACAGCACCTTTTTATGGTTTCGGAGAACTCTGTAGTTCTTATTTTGACATGCTCTGATTTTGGTTTGTGTTTGGAAAAAATGTCCCCAAAGGTATCACAAAACAAACAGTGAGTAGCACTGGAAAATGCGTATTCATGAAAACGAGCACTTTTCCTTGGTATTGCCTCGGCTGCGGTCTGTCGCTTCTTTATTTCAATGGTCTTTTTATCCGTAAACCTTTTCCTACATACAACGTGAACACTTATTCCAGCTGTTGCAACAACATCGCTTCCACGGCTGCGGCTGGATGCATTTATACCATCTGCTCCTTTTTGCGAGATGTGGAGATGTGAACCACTTCCTGTCCGCTGTCCAATTTCTCCTTACAAATCACGCACAATTCTTCAGGGGTCTGCATTCTTGAAGGCGGACGCACACCGAGTCAGCCGTACACCGAATCAGTCTGAAACAGAAAACACAAATTAATAAACTGTGTTGCAGTATTTAAAAGGAGTACATAATAACAGTTTTAAAGAAAATGACAAGCACAAATACGCAGATTTGATAGTGGGTAGTAGGAATTAAAGAGTTGTGTATATAATATAAGTTTATAAAGATGTAGCAATGTCCATTCTCACATACACTCCATACAGTATATTTTATTTACATTACGTGACGTCATAGTTTAATACTAGCCGCCTAATACAATTTTTAGTGTCATATAGGTTAATTTAGAAACGAAAATGTGTTTTAAAACATTTTACTGATCAAGAAAAACGTCATAACTCTCTCTACAAAGCGAAATTAAAATTTATTGTATTTCGTAGGAAACTGCCAGTCCGCCATTTTGAATTTCATTTTTGGGGGTGTTCCCGGAGTCCAATTTTGTCGGATTTTGGATATGTTATTCTGCAATGGTTCCTGAGCTGGAAACAGTTTAGAAAGCTTCTGAAGCAATTTTGCCCAGGTTGAAGCTATTTTTGCTCTAGATTGCCTGGACTATAATGACTTATATCCTTACAGAGTAATTAAGTTTCGCGTTCAAACTTTCATTATAAGACTCATTAATTTCTTAATGTGCGTTTACAAGTAAACCGAAATTTTGCAAATCTACCACATTTTTTAATATATAAATCTAATCTTAGGTAACCTTTTGGTTACTTTTGGATTTCAGCATTATAACCTTTGGTTAGCTTCCGCCCGAATTGTTCATTCTGACGAAGGTAAAGCTTTTCACCCCACCTTAGACCTACAGTTTAACGTGGAATCCGAACCACGCCCCATCAGCAGCCAAGCGTCTTAACCACTAGGCCACCTGGGGTACCCATTTATCTACCAACCACTTTCTTTTATTGTGTGGAAGGATGAACAGCTGGGTTTTGCTGTGCGCCGGCTGCCGTCGGGTCTCGAACCCAGGCCGATGGATTCGTAGTCAGCGACGCTAACCACTACACCACCGAGGCGCCTACAAAGATAAAGATAAATAATTAGAGAGAGTCCGATGCAGCCAGCTGCTGCAGGGATTAAATCTTCACAATTATTGTGTGCATATACTTTCATTTATTTATATAATAAATACAATTTTACAATTTTACAACTTTCGTCGTTACAATAACTTTAACAAAATAAACAAGTGTGAAATTGAACTATTTATTTTATTTAATTTCACCTCGTAGTGTAAGACTTTTATTTAAATGTATTCGTTTTCGCAGTAACTCTTCATGAGTATAACCTTGTACTTCTCAGGAGACGCTTCAGTATCCTACTGGGAACTCCGTAATCCTTCACAACACTGGGAACCTGTCAACACTTCTGGCGCAAATTTGAATCGCTACGAATCTCACAGGTTTAATTCACGGATTTAATTTAAAGCGCTTCAGAAATTGAACTAATCTTATCATATTAGCTGTTATTAATCGCAGTGAGCACTTTCGTAAAAGACTTGGTCGAGAAACATAAAACTTCTAAAAGGCATAAACAATTACTAATTGATAATATCCTGTTTTTATTGGAAGATTTTATTCTTTTAGGTAATGGTAATAAAAATTCAGGGACAAAACCCATACATTACTGACTAGAGGCTACAACGTGAATGGGGGACCACCCTCCGCATCCAGGTTATGTAGCTACCTCCTTCCTATGACCTTAGATGTTACGAAGGAGGTTGAACAACACCATCAAACAACATTGCTGATTAGTAATTTATGTACACTTTATAGAAATTTTATGTTTCTAGTTTCTAGTCGAACTTTATTCCGAGACTGTACTTTCCATTTGTTACGAATATAATTATTAGCGAAGTATATATTCCAAAGAACGATTTCGCTTCCAGATTCAGCATTGGGGGTGAATCATAAAATTCATAAAGCGTAACAAAATTCATAGCAATAATTATTTATGTATGAGGAATATAGCAAATATAAATAATACTATAATGAATGTTTTGAATTTAAATTTATTTTTTATTTAAAAAATAACGTCATTTTTTTTAATGCAATATATTTCCAAACTTAACTCGTTAACTGCTTCATTTTAATGACACCAGTGAATCAGTGTGGTGGGTTTCAGTGATCGACAGAAAACTCAGATCGAGTATACTCGATCAGAGCACCAAAGGAACTTATAGGAGAATCGAGTATACTCTATAGCAGGGATTCTTAACCTGGTGCTCGAGAGCACCAAAGTGCTCTTTAAGTTGTGTACAGTGCTCTCCACCATCACCTAAAACTTTGCTCGCGAGCACTTTAGTGAAGCCCTTGACCCCTCCTGCCTCATAAAAAGCAATTTATTTTCAAACGTAGCAATGAATGTTTAATATGCATGAAAAGTTAAGGTGCATGAAAAGGTTAAGAAACCCTGCTCTGTAGGAACAGTTAAAGGTTAAATGACACTTTTAGTTTTTCATTAACATATTAAGATGTTTCTAGGTCCTATTTTCACCATTCTGGGCGAGTGGAAGCTCTTGAGCCAGTCATTGCCAAAACTCGACTGCATGAACCGCGAGTAATAAGTCGATCTCCACGATCTCCCACGATCCATCATTCAACCAAGACTGGAAACAGTGGAGGTCGAAATGCCTCTCAGTCGTCCACAATTCGCAGTGGAAGTGAGAGAGGAACGCCCGTTCTGAAGAAGAAGAAGAACCTGAAGAAGACTCTCTCCGAGAAGGATAACGACGGTGACGCCTTTGCGAAAGGAAAACCAACAGGGTCTTTTAGCAGAGATTCTGAAGCTGAAGATCATTTTAAAGCAGAAAAGACAAATAATTCTTCATTCAGAGGGATCCGACCCCCACCAATTAACTCAAATACAAAAGATATTTCTGGTGACCTCCTTCATCTACGACCTGAAGTAGAGTTTGCTTCACTAGAAAAAGGCACCGTGATAGTTTATACGAAGGAGGAATGCTGTACGGGGTTACTAACAAAATCTAAACCTTCAGATGAGGACCCTCTTTGCGCGGATATTGCTTGCTGTGATACTCTCTTTTTAGACATTGGAACGAAGGAAACCCCACAGTTAAAGGCAGCTCGAAATCTGAAGGGACGTTTGAAGAAGAAGAAAGAACTGCATACAGATTCTCCAGAGACCAAAACGATGGTCGCTGAGCTAGTGCAAAAGGCTGAAGATTCCAACGGAAATGAGACAACGAAAGAACCCTCGGGAGCTTCCCAATTCCAAAATGGACCAAAACCAAAGAAAAAGATTAAAATTGTCATCGGTAAACGAACTAAAACAAAATCTAGAAAAAAAATTGATGTCACTGATTGATACATTTAAATGTTTAACACTAAAACTGGTATTACAAAGACGCATATAGTAAAAAAATAAAAAGAAATTTACTTTATAAAAGTGTAAGTAAATACATTAGAAAAATTTGCATATACCCACACTATCATCACCTTTACTGCTGTTTCAATGTAGTATATAGCAGTATCTAAGTGAAAAAGCAAGAAAACTACACGGGAATCTATAGGAACCGATACAGAGATGACACGCGGGATTAACGCTCAACGATCAGTAGAATACAGAAATTAGAGGAATACAGTAAATAAATAAAGAAGAATTTAAAGGAAAAGTAGAAGATGAGAAGGACCCAGGTCGATTGGCCATCTTCGTTCTTTATCATCTCATTTCCAATTACTATTTTTATTTTCACTCGCAAGTTATTCACACACTGTTCTATTTTAGCTTTATGCGTTTTCCCGTGTGGAAACTAAAGTTTTTCAATTATTTTCATATATTACCATGTTGCTCTTCAACATTATTGAAGCTTTTAAAATAGAGCAATTAATTATAATAATTATATCTTCTCGCGACCGAGAAACGGTCAAAGAACGATAGAAATGAAAGAATATGTTATTCATTCATGATTTAGTTTGGGGGTCTTAGAACTTTTTGTATTTTTCATATATTTCGCACATTTTTTACTTTTTATTTACATAAAAATTCCCTACACGAGTGTTTTAAAATGTCTCACGGGCATGCTCAGCTGAATTTATATGTAATGAATTTTTTCTGTAATTGAAGGCGTAATATGAGTACCATTTAATGTAATGAATTATAATTAATTATTTTACAGTTATTTTTTAAATTTGCGTTTTCCTCCAGTTCTTGTCGAAGCTAAGTTGAAGATTTTTATGGACTACAAATAAGAAATTAACTTCGTATTAAATGTCAGATCATTTTTTTTTTATGTAGTTATCAATATAATGCTTTTCTTTCTCTTTTAAACGAAGGAATACCCCCAGCTCACCTTTTGCAAGAGGTTTATTCCCCACAGATATTTTAGTAACTAACTTATTACTAAACCTTTTCATTCTCATTCGCCAGTCACCCTACTCCCGACCCCAATCACTGCCAACAGTAACATCTTGCTATGGGGTCAGGAAGAGAAGAGTTCCGTTCTGTTATCTATATCCCGACTCATACCCCAATACTCACCTCTGCTCCCGGGCTAGGTCGTGACCCGCGGAAGACACTGCTTCCCGATAGATTAGGGAAGTTAAGCGATGTCGGGTCTGGGTAGTAGTTAGGTGGGGCACCGCCCTTCTTGTCCGGATGATATAGCGACTCGTAGTTCGGAATTTACGTAAAGCTGTAGGTCCTCTCTTTCATATGACTTTAGATGTTGCGAAGGACGTTAAACAACCCTAAAACAAACAATACTCTCCCGATCAGTAAGTGATCGATGAAAAACGAGATAAAGCCTACGACTGTCCTTTCCTCCACCGAACCCGAACCGACTAGCGGAAGGGCGGCCTGGCGGGGACAATGAGTCCCTATTACACTCATCAACTGTCCCCCAAAGGATGAGGTGGTCCGTCCTTGGTTTAGGTTTCCGTTAACCATCGATAAAAAATGGCCTCCACGTAAATGGCTTAAATCTCTTAGTTCCTCCGGGTAACTTTGTATTAAACTACAGGCGTCCCTACACCCTGTCGGCATTTTGCCATAGTTCTCACAGCGACCAGAATCCTTGGAAGGCTAGGGTTAGGGGGCAGTCCCCTTTTGTATTTCCTTTGTAATGAATGATTAAGAAAAAGTTAGTGACCCGAAGGTTCTTTTCAGTTTAAGAAATTAGGTTTATAGAGTCATTAATTTCTTTGGTGTTCATACAAGAAAAATAAGTCGAAGAATTATTATACGAGGAATGAGACTGTAAAGTCATTTCGGTATTTTATTGTTCACTTAAACTCATGATAACAAAAATGGTTTCCTCCCCTTTATGGATATTTCCTATAATTTAAATGAATATCAGAGTAAGTGTAATAACATCTCTTTCTCGACGATGAAGTTTTCTTTGGTTACAGATTGCAGCCATACTGAAATGCATTTACATAAACAGCGTTTCTAGCCTCTCACTTTTTCCACTTTTTTGCAGTTGCATTCACCTTATTTCTTTCTAAATGTTAGAAAATATGGAATAAAAGTAAGTTACATCTTTAAGGAACTTGTATGAAAGTCATATATATGTTTTTATATTTATATTCTCTACACATTCTTATTAAAATGTTAAATGAAGGACTATTAAAGAATGTCATTCATGACGGAGTGTAACCATGTGAGTGTAGATAATGGTAAAGTTTTGCTTACTCCTTAATTGCAGTTTAGGAAACACACACACACACACACACACACTTTATATTTCTCTCTTCCTCTCTTTCCTTTAGTATCCATAAACCTAATTTCATTATATATTTACTTACAGGAAATGGCTAAAACTAAATTTAATAATGACTGGCTGAAAAAATTAGTAAAAAAGTTTTAAAATTAATATCAGTATGAGTTGGAAGATTCAAAAGTTTGTATTGTGATGTCTGACACAAACATTTGTTATTTTTAAAAATGATTTAAGTAATCACTCAGAACTGCAAGTACAGCATAATATCTATTTAAGAAATATTGAATTTGGATTTAATCCAACTTAGCTTCATATGTTTAAAGGTTCGTTCAAATGTTCAACAGTTCTTGACTATGAACCAAACAAGAAAGACGAAGAAATTCTAATAAATAAATTTTAAAAATTTGAATTGGACCCGTGAAATTTTTTTTTTTTTTATTATTTACTTAATTTTTGTCATCTGAGGTATTTTAAAAGTTTTTAATATAGAAACAAAAAATATTGTTATTGTTTAAAAAACTTTTCTCTTGTAATGATAATATAGCTACACCATATCTTTTTAGAAGAGGAAAGTAGGAGAAAGTGGGTTTTAGGAGCCCACTATTCATTTCATGAATGATGTGTGTTTGAAAGATAAATTACATCGAGCATTAATTTCACTAGCAAAAATACCGCCCTACGGGCAATTTTTGCTATTTCCTGCGGAAGGCTTGGAGCCCTCGGCCAATTACTTCATCTGGGAAATGAATTTTCTTACCTCAAGGTATTATTTCCTGTTATAAAATATAAAAAAGAACACTTCATCATAAACTTATCTTTATTTCATTACTGAAGAATCTCCTTGTAGACATAATTGTCAACGAATACTCCCTTTTCATTTCTTTCTGTCAGGACTTTCAGCAAAAGATCGGCGCTACGCCCTGATTTCGCTAGATCTGCGGTACTTGGGCATTCGGCCCAAACCGAATCGAATTGTATGCCTACGGCGTATTTTATTTTGAACATCATTCCCATCCCTTTCACCTTGGGCCTCAGTTATTGGGGTGCCTGCGGCGCCCCAATTACTGTCGGTTCAATTATTTTGATCACTTAGATTACTAATTTACCTTTCATTGGCAATTGCTATAACAATATATATTTTTTTTTTTTTAAATTATAAAATGTATGATGCTATAAAGAGTATATAGTTTTTTTTGGGGACACCCTGTATATATATATCGCACTTACCTCCATTATAATATAAGATATTCACTCAAAAAAGTGTCACTTTTCACTTACTTTTCTTTCAATGCTTGTTCCCTATTTTCACTTTTTTCATTTGGTTTCATTTGGTAGCAAGATTTTCGGGACACCCTGTACAATACATTGTAAGCTGCTTTTAATTCGGATTCGTGTTATGATATAAAAATTGAAATAGAATGTCGGTCTATCCAATTTTTTTGTTTTCAGTTCAATTTAAAATCTAAACTATGAAGAAGTGCATGCGCATCGTTTAAAAAAATTACTAAGCAAAAATGTTTACATTTTTATATCTTTATATGTATTTCGTCATACATTTATTTATTACTAATAATTAGTTTTTATCGACGATTTCTAGTGAGAAATATTTTGTTCTCCAATCTGATAAGGTTTTAAATTAGATGAAAATGAGTGTCTTTTATAATGTATGTAACTCCGTCGATTTTTTCGCGGGAAATTTCGTAACCCGCACCACAACATTGTTTCACTTAGTTTTATTTGCGTGGCAATAAAATGTCGAGTTAACCATACGGATAAAACTTAATATAAGTATATTGCATAAAAAGTTCTCGTTTATCCTCGGTGCAAATGGCTCATCTTTATAAGCGTTTCCTTCTCTATTACGACATTGTCATAGATAAAAAAATATAAGTAATCACAGTGCGAAAATAACGACATTAGTATGATAGACATTTTATTTGTTGGATTCAAACTCCTACAAACACTGACAATGGATAAAAGTGTTGTAATATAATGGGTTTTTGGTGCTGGTTAAGTGTGCGGTCTACCTACGATTGGTTAGGTTTAATCATGATATTTTCGTTAAAACTAACGAAAATATCATGACTAAACCTAACCAATCGTCAAGGGCGATTGACAATGAGATGTAAACAAACAATTAGTAAACAAGATAGGAAGCTATAATTAAAAGGTAGACCGCCGAATCGTAGGTAGACCGCATACTTAACCAGCACCGGGTTTTTTTATAATTACTTATATATTTCAGAGGATTACATATAATAAGATTATATTTATCCGTCCAGTTTTAAAACCAAAGGATTACGAATGAATTTGATGCAAAACTAAATTCAAGGCTCATTTTCATTAAGGCTTAAAAGCTTTTCTAAATTTTTCATATCACGCTTATCTGATATTGAAACATTTTTCCTAGCTTAAATATTTCAAATTTCACGCAATTAGTTTATCACTTCTCATTAAAATTGTACATTTTTAACACTAAATTTATAGATTTTGAAGATAGAGAGCGCTTGAAACGAATGAAGTTGCGCGTTATCTTTATACATGCATATATTCTTCACTGCCATTACATGTGTATTAAAAGTCCACGTTTAATTACGTGATTCTTTATTCCAGATGTGATCCTAGTTCTCTTAGACGTATACGTGATATAGAAAATGTAATGTTTATGTTATTAGAAAATAATAATGATAATAATAATAACTGCAAAATTTTAGCTTTTCTTCACTGTTGTTCATTTTGTTCTGTGGTTGGATGAAGGACACAAAAAAAAGTAAATGAATCAAGATTTTTGAGTTTTCATGTATTTGAAGTTAAGGGGATTAAGATTTTTAAGTATCCGCCACAACGGCGGTGTTATGCCTTTCAATTCAGACGTTTCAAGATCTCAACCGAACGATAATTAAGATACAACCAAAAAATGAGAAATTCCTGCTACTTCCTCTTGGCTTTAACCACGATGTTATTATTCTCGTTCAGATCTTGGGTATTCCACGAATAATTACTGTTTCCAAAGAGAAGCAAATACAACATTTCTCAATATTTCTTTTCTGAAATGAAGAAAGTGTAAAGTGTATGAAATACTGTTGCTTTATAATGTGTTCATATCCAAGCGCGTTTACTCTTTTCTAGATTCATACGAATTCCAAATGCATTCGAAGTAAACTGATATATCTTGGCGAAGATTTTAGCTCGCCTTCAAGTCATGGAGTGACGTACGAGTAACTCAGACAATGTAATTTTTGTTTAGTTTAATTTCATTTTACTTCTTCTTAATATTTTAGTTTATTAAAACTGAAAATCAGAATCTTGATAATTGATAAGTTTGTTCATAATTTTAAAGAAACTATGTAGACATTTTATTTATTTATTAATTAATTTATTTGAATAATATTTTACGAATGAAAATTTCGTATAATATATATTTATACAGAATGTTTAATTTGTTTCCCTATTTCCTTCCTTAAATCCTCCTCAACTTCAGTAACAGAAATGACTCGAGAACAAAAGTAACTCAAAACTTGAAAGAAACATGATAGTTTGGAACTCACATTCATAATAAAAAGTTCACATTTTCAATAATAAATAAAATCTAAATTGTAACAATACATACTGCAGCTCGAATGTATTTAGGACAGATTCGCGTATCTATAGCAATTTTAGCTCGTCATATACAGTGAAAGCGCGCTGTATATGACTCCATAATTGAACCTTTAACGTGTTATTTTCTTCTCTCTGTAAAACGTATTAATTTGGATTAAAATTATGTCACTGTTAAATTAATCGGATCACATGAAGATCAGGGCCCCCAGCCTTCTTTAGTTAGCTTTACAAGGCTAACTAACGAAAATATCACGACCTAACCTAACCAATCGTCAAGGGCGTACAGTTGACCTAAAGATTGGTGATCCAATTAATTTATTTTTTCAGCTGCTTCTGCGACAAAAGACCATCGAAAATTATGAATTTAACCAATAAATACTGGCATTTAAACTGTCTTATAATTTCTAAGTGACTAAAAGTTAAGTTCTCCATAAAAGAAACTAGTATGCGTATATTTGAAATTATTACTGTTTTGTCATTTTCTTTGAATTAGAAGTTAGAAGGCAGTAAATATAAAAATCATTGTATATTTACATCATAGAATATAAATATGAGAATTCTTGGGCATGGGAACTCTTTACAAGTTTCAATAATGGGTTTTCATCGCTTTTTAATTTTTTCTGCAGAAAAAAAAAGAAAAAACATGTATACAATGTGGTACTTCAGAGAACTGTTCCAGAAATATTTGTACGCCTATATGCCTGTTTTTCTATTTGGAGGTCTTATAAATAACTGATTATGTATTAAAGCAGCCGTTCTCAACTTAAGGGATCGTTGAGCAATTTGCATTGGGCCGCTGGGCTGGGACAATTATTATATTTTCTGTAAAAAATATGAATATGCATAATGCATATAAATATGTAGCTACATTATTTGTTAAATTTTTAATTAATTACGAGCGCTAAATATATAAAGTTTTAAATTTTAATCACGATGAAAGTACTTCTCCTTTCATTTACCTAAGTTAGGTTAGATTTTGGGCGATGGGGTCGCGGATATTGGAATGCTTATGAAAACGAGACCCACATTTTAAAGAGTTGTACTAAAAAGTCGTACTAAAGAAAAAAAGTAGTTGTGAAACGCGACGACTCTTAAATTCATATTTTTTCTTTGGTGTAACGAATATTTTCAGAATGTAAGTTACTTGGAGCTATTGAAGAATAGGGACCACAGCCTTCTTTAGTTAGCTTTATAAGGCTAACTAACGAAAATATCATGACCTAACCTAACCAATCGTCAAGGGCGTACAGTTAACCTAACGATTGGTTAGGTTAGGTCGTGATATTTATAAGCCTAACTGAAGAAGGCTGGGGTCCCTATTCTTCAATAGCTCCAGTTACTTTTACGGGTAATTAATTTCGACAGAAAATATTTCTCTACAGTAAAAAGGAACGAAATTTATTTATTCATTTCACTTTTTATTCGAGAGGAAGGGCAACGAGCCTGACCTCCGTGAAGTGAGGAATTACCACCACGCGGAACGAGTGAAAGGTCGAAAGAAAAGCTATGAATGACGAGAAGTGAGAGCAATGCTCATTAAAATGTCCTTTGATTGAAAACGAGAAAACGATTTATGAGAGGCAAAAAATGTATAAATTAAAAATGTTAAAGAAAATAGAATTTACTTTGGTATGTGACAATAAAACCCACACTAATAGACGGAGTTTATTTCCACAACAGTTTCGATGCCTACTGGCATCCTCTTCGGGTGGATACAGAAAAACGAATGAACAAAAGTGAGTAAGAAAACAATCCAGGAAAGGTAAGGAACATTCTAGAAGGGTAGATACCATTAAGAAATTCACACCTAGGTTAGATCCCGTTCACCCGACACCGGAAGGGATTTTTTGACCAGGAATCTCATTAAAGGGTCCAGCTTATAAGTACCTTCGCACAAATTAAAATTATCTACTTGTTCTATACGTACAGATTCTATTATTTTTCTTTTGACATAATTATTGCATTTATAAAGCAACTTACTTGATTCCCAATCTATGGCGTGATTATTTTGGCTGGCGTGATAAAAAATTGCATTATTAGTGTTACAACATCTGAAGGCATATTTATGTGCTGTAATACGAGTTTCAATATTTCTTACAGTTTCTCCTACATATACTAAATCACAATTTTCAAAGGGAATGCTGTAGACACCCGCTTTCTCTTGTTTTGCAAAGTTATTCATAACCAATTTACTTTTGACAGTAGACGAATATTTGAACGTCAAATCAAACCTAAAATCTTTCGTCAAAGGTTTTACACTTTCTAAGCCGGAAATGTAAGGCAAACTCAAATACTGTTTTTGGTTAACTAAAGGTTCCCGAGGGGCATAAAAAGATTTCCTGGCTTTAAAATACGCCTTTCTGATAAACCACTCAGGATATTTTAAATCCTTAAAAATGTTCCAAATATTTGAATATTCCGGGTCCAGCAAATGTGGGCTACAAATCCTGAGTGCTCTCAGAAACATGAAAGAAATAATTGAGCTTTTAACACCATCATCATGATATGAAAAATAATGAATATACAAATTGCAGTGAGTGGGTTTTCTATAGACAGTGAATGAAATTGGGCTTTCCATTTTTGTTAATGACCAAAACATCTAAAAAAGGTGTTATGTTCTTGTGGTTATGAGTCGGAATTGTTACAAACAATATGTCCCAGTAATTTAATTTGGTTTCGTTATGTACTGTAGATGATATTTTCTCATTTTGGCCTGACAACTGGAACAACTTTGATACTTTCTTTCAGTCATTAAATAATCTTGTTTCCTCTATTTAATTTAAATATGAATGGGAAAATGACAAACAATTACCTTTTTTAGATGTTTTGGTCGTTAACAAAAATGGAAAGCCCAATTTCACTGTCTATAGAAAACCCACTCACTGCAATTTGTATATTCATTAGTTTTCATATCATGATGATGGTGTTAAAAGCTCAATTATTTCTTCCATGTTTCTGAGAGCACTCAAGATTTGTAGCCTACATTTGCTGGACTCAGAAAATTCAAAGCAAAGATTTGGAACATTTTTAAGGATTTAAAATATCCTGACGAAAGATTTTAGGTTTGATTTGACGTTCAAATATTCGTCTACTGTCAAAAGTAAATTGGTTATGAATAACTTTGCAAAACAGGAGAAAGCGGGTGTCTACAGCATTCCCTGTGAAAATTATGATTTAGTGTATGTAGGAGAAACTAAGAAATATTGAAATTCGTATTAAAGAACATAAATATGTCTTCAGATGTTGTAACACTAATAATGCAATTTTTTATCACGCCAGCCAAAATAATCACGCCATAGATTGGGAATCAAGTAAGTTACTTTATAAATGTAATAATTATGTCAAAAAAAAATAATAGAATCTGTATGTATAGAACAAGTAGATAATTTTAATTTGTGCGAAGGTACTTATAAACTGGACCCTTTAATGAGATTCCTGGTCAAAAAATCTCTTCTGGTGTCGGGTGAACGGGATCTAACCTAGGTGCAAATTTCTTAATGGTCTCTGCCCTTCTAGAATGTTCCTTACCTTTCCTGGATTGTTTTCTTACTCACTTTTGTTCATTCGTTTTTCTGTATCCACCCGAAGAGGATGCCAGTGGGCATCGAAACTGTTGTGGAAATAATAAACTCCGTCTATTAGTGCGGGTTACATTGTCACATTTCGACCTCCACGTAAAAAAGTGAAGTTTTGCATTTAATACTTTAGTATACAAAGGCGGGTGAGGAAATTAAATTTCCTTTACTCTTACGAAATATCTCTACAAACATCATATAAACTATATAAATATTACAATAGTAAAATAAATAAAGTATCGGAATATTTTAAAGTTAAAGTGCTAGAAAGGGAGACGTCCATAACAAAGGTAAATTTTTAACTTATAAAGATGCAGCATGAAATGAATTAGACTTTAATTAAAGGCGAAAGTTAAAATAATAAAATTTAACATTTGATTTTTGAAAGCTACCTTTAATTATCCCTTCGCGTTTCTCTTTAATCTCTTAACAGGATATTAGTTACGTAATTTGCTGAGGAGGTTCTAAATTTTCAGAATTCTTTTTAAATTTTTATAGTTTTCTTAATATAATTTAATTAATTCCTGTATTCCACTTAAGAAGTTAGGTAATTCTGCAGTATTTCACCGTTATTCTTAACTAATTTATATATTTTACTTAAATGAACAATAATAATTGAGTTCAACCTTAATATTGGAGTGCAATACAGTGTCTCATGAGTGTATCATTTTAATAGCTATAATTCCAAGCCAAAAATGATGAAAGGGAAAACAAAGTAAAAAAAGTGATATTTTGTTAGACGAAGAGATGTTATCCGCGACAGAATAATAATAATAATAAGGTTTGGGGCTATTTAACCTCCCTCGTTACATCTAAGATCAGATGACGTCAGATTCGAGCCCATACTCCACCGACCAAGGAAGACCGAGAGAGGCATCTTAACCGCTGAAATCTGGAGAGTCTGAGCCGAGACTCAAATAACTCAGTAATATTAACGGGCCGGTTCTCTATCTTGCATGGTAGGTTTGTATCAAAGCAGCGTTATCACACGATGAAGGGAAACTATATGTACTGTACCTTAAAACTTGTACCTTTATTCAGAAAGGATATTCAAAAGCTTAATGTTTAGTGTCATTTCAGTTCGATTTCCTAAGTTGTTATTCGTAAACCGACACTAAAATTAGATGTAAAGTAGTGAAACTATTTTTTCCTTGTAAGCGGATTGGTCTTTGAATAAAATGTGGGAACCACCAAAAATTGTGAACAGATAATTTTCAGTGCAAGTTTCTCGTGGATATACTGTAGGTTAGGATAGGTTTGTTTAGGTTAGGTTAAGTCAAGTAGTTTAATGCTAGGTTAGGTTAAGAGTATGTGAATAAAAGGGACATGCCCATAATTTGATGGTATCATCTAAAATGTTTCTTTTCAAAACAGTAACTCCAGCTGAAGGCAAAGTTAAACTAAATAGATGAGTAAAGATGCCAAATAATCAGAAACTCGATAAAGCCTAATAAGTTGGTCATTGTAAAGACGATACACGAATATTGTATGCAAGTCGTATAAGCTGTATAAAAAATTAAAAATTTGTTAGTATTCGCCCTTAGCCGTTACATGGGAATGAATATGATACTAACACACTGCTTATATTTATTGCCTGAAAGTGAATGACAAGAATGCAACAGAAAATACTCTAAATTGGATAAATAAACAAAAAATATAAAAAAACTATCGTTAAATAAATATTAAAAATAATAAACATTTCTTTGATATAATTAAGCAAACAGATACAAGTGTTCACTCTTTAATGGCGGTTTTTATCTCATGAGTTTGCTTGCTGATACAAGAATTTAAGATTGCTTTCGGCTTTGTTGCTCTGTCCTTCCTTGAAATCCCGTGGGCAGCAGGTGGAGATGAAGAAAACTGGCTACATTTAATCTCATCTGTAAACGTCGAATGTTACTTATATTTTAGTATAATGGTTTTACATTTCAAAGAGTTTCTCACGTACGTGTACACAGACTGTGGTGAGGGTTCGAATTCCGATAATGCTAGTAATAACAATGAAGAAATTAGAGCACTGGGCAGCATTAGTTGGCCTGAGCTCTGTGCCAGTTTCTGGCGCTCCTGACTGATTGTTATTAGTAATATCAATCAGTCAGGAGCGCCAGAAACTGTAATAACTTATTACATATCTATAAACAGATTTATTTATGTAAATATGGAGCGTATTAGAAGCTGCTAAAAATTGTACAGTAAGCCCATTCCGCATTCGCGAGGGTTACGTTCCTGGAAAACCTCACGAATGCAGAATTCGCGAATGTGGATACCTTGGTTTAGTAGGAAAAAGGAAATTAAGTTCCAGGGTTAGACTGAACATAGGAAGGAAACGATAAATGTTTAAGAACAATGATTAAAATAAACAAATTATACAGAACAATATGTTTTTAGTTACCTTTGATGATTATCTGCAGATCTACAGAAGCTAAGGCTAACAAAGACCCTAAGATCCACTCTAAGGTTAGGCCTAGAGAAAGAAGCGAGTAGGAGGTTAAAAGAAGAGAATAGAGAGTTAAAAGAAGAGAATAAGTGGTTAACCCATTAACTCCAAGCGTCCTGTTTTTAAGACGTTTTAACACTACAATTTAAGTTAGAGCTTAAAAGGGAAATTAAATATTAATTTTTAATTTTTATTTTTTAATTTAAATTTTTATGTATCAGATAACTATTTTAGGATTACCTGAAGATCAGGGCCCCCAGCCTTCTTTAGTTAGCTTTATAAGGCTAACTAACAATATCACGACCTAACTTAACCAATCGTCAAGGGCATACAGTTGACCTAACGATTAGTTAGGTTAGGTCGTGATATTTTCGTTAGTTAGCCTTATAAGGCTAACTAGAGAAGGCTGGGGTCCCTGATCTTCAGGTGATCCCTATTTCATATTTTTTTAAAGTCTCCGAAGCTGAATACATCAAGGAATATCAGAAAATAAAAAAAATTGTTTTGGGGTATAATGGGTTAAGTAAGTAGCAAACCCTATCATTCGTGGGTTAACATTCATTCAGAAAAAGAGAAAGACTGACCATCATCATCCGCCGGCCACTGCCGACAAGTCGGAAAAGTAGTCGAAGAGAATAGGAAAGGTGTGAAAGATGAAAAGAGTAAAATAATAAGAACGCTTACAAACTATGCAAACACAGTCTTAACTCAAGAAACACTGTCATACTATGCAAACTACAGACATGCAGGTAAAGAGAGGATGAGAAAGAAAAAGTGAAGAGTATAGCAAAAACTGGGTTAGTTTACGCTACGAGCTACATCAAAGTCAAATATAAATTTGATGCTGGCATATCACACGCTGGCATGTCACAAGGTGGCATTAATCGTCAACAGACTCAAACCCCGACTATCACCACCAGAGCTCCTGTTGCTAATTGTTTTGGAGCTATTGAAGAATAGGGACCCCAGCCTTCTTTAGTTAGGCTTATAAGGCTAACTAACGAAAATATCACGACCTAACCTAACCAATCGTTAGGTTAACTGTACGCCCTTGACGATTGGTTAGGCTAGGTCATGATATTTTCGTTAGTTAGCCTTATAAAGCTAACTAAAGAAGGCTAGGGTCCCTATTCTTCAATAGCTCCATTGTTTTATTTTAAACGACGTTAATATTTTTAAAATACCTATCTAAACGGTTCTTAAACATATTAACGCTGGTAGAGTTCACAGGCGGACGTGTGAAGATTATTCCATTTATCAATTACTTTAAACGTAAAAAAGTTTTAAACGATGTTAGTAATGAAACGTCTACCACGTAATTTAAATCCGTTTTTATGAGTATTGCTATTATTGAAAAGAACAATTTGTCCAAATTTATGTTATCGGTTTTATTTACGATTTTGAAAACTTCAATAAGCTTCCCCTTAATCTCCTAGTTTCGAGTGAATGCAAGTCTAACTCTTTAATCCTATTTTCAAAAGACTTGTTGCGTATTGACAGAATTAGTTTCGTGGCGCGTCGCTGAACCCTTTCCAACCTATCAATATCCTCACGCAAATTCGGGCACCAAAACTGAACGGCATATTCTAAGTGAGCTTGACTAGGGACTTGTAAAGGGGCAATATAATATTCTTCGATTTAAATTTGAAATTACGCGCTATAAAGCCTAACATTCTATTAGCTTTTGCGCAAGACTCCAGGCACTGGTTCCTAACTTTTAAATCATTAGATACGCGTACGCCTAAATCTACTTCCTCTTCAACGCTCGTTAACTATCTATCATCCATCGTGTACGTGTAATTGTTGTTACGAGAACCTATATGCAAAACTTTACATTTGTCTACGTTAAATTGCATCTGCCACTTATCCGTCCACTCCATAATCCTCTTTACATCGTCTTGAAGCCTATTTCTATCGTCCACGTTAAGAACTTTACCGCCTATTTTAGTATCATCCGCGAATTTTGACACGTTGCTGGTCAAGCCTACATCTATGCAGTTAATGTAGATTACGAATAGCAGTGAGCCTAACACTGAACCCTGAGGGACACCGCTACCTACATCCAGCCACCCGATTCCCTACCATTAACAACGACCCTCTGTTTTCTTGCACGAAGCCATTCCTCTAACCAGTTAGCTACCTGACCGCGTATACTATGCGCTTTAACCTTCGCAATTAATCTTCTATGCGGAACTGTATCGAACGCTTTTTTAAAGTCTAAATAAATAACGTCAGCCGCTCTATGCCTATCGTACTCGCGCACTATTTCGTTATAAAACTCTAACAAATTAGTTAAACAAGATTTATGGCGTCGAAATCCATGCTGACTACTATTAATCAAATCGCGACTTTCTAAGTGATCGACGATACGATCCCTAACTACGGATTCCAAAAGTTTACCGACAATTAACGTTAAGCTAATAGGCCTATAATTGCTAGCTGCTGTGCGGTCGCCTTTTTTAGAAATGGGCGTAACGTTAGTTAATTTGAAGTCTTCAGGAATAATCCCCGGTTCTAATGACTTATTAAAAATTTTTGTTAATGGCCTACGATAACGTCTTTTAAATCTTTCATATGTCTAGGATAAAACACGTCAGGACCTGGAGCCTTGCTAACTCTTAGCTTATCGATATAATGCGCAATCTTACCCTCGTAAACGGTTATTTCATTCAAAATAGTCTTGCTACTAAATGGAACGATATTATCCACGTCGGGGACATTATTTACGTCTTCTACGGTAAAAACTGTTGCAAAAAAGTTATTAAAAATACCCGCCATCGCCTGAGCGTCGGAAGCCAAAGCGCCGTTACCGTCCACTAGAGGGCCTATGTTATGTTTTATCGGCTTACGATTATTGACGTAGTCAGAAAACTTTTTTGGATTATGTTTACTATCCGCAGCTACAAGTATCTCAAAATTACGCTTAGCATTCCTAACATCTTTTAATCTGACGTCTAAGCTCGATATATCTATTAAAGTTAGCCATCGTGCCATTGCGCCTATTAAGTCCATACACTCTGTAACGCTCGTTTATGAACTCACCTATTTCCCAAGTCCACCACTGGGCCTACCATGATTTCTAGCGCGTTTGGGCATACGCGGAATAAACTCCACTTCGATATTCAAAAAACTTTCTTTAAACACCTCCCATTGAAAATTTGCGTCATTACCCATAAATCAATTATCCCAGTCCACTATTCTCATCTTACCCGCAAAACTATCAAAACTAGCCCAACGAAAATCAGGGCTTCTATTACGTTACTATCCTTACTGTTTTCTATCAATACCTTAAATCTAATAATTTGGTGATCACTACATCCCAAACTCTCACCTACTTCCAAACCTTCGACTATATTTTCGTCGTTCGTCATCACCACGTCTAAAATATTGTCATCACGCGTTGGTTCGGTAACCATCTGTCGTAAAAAATTATCTTCATGAACTCAATCAGTCTCAAACCCTCATCATTACCAGTAAAAGTCTCGTAATTAACGTTAACGTTAGGGCAGTTAAAGTCTCCGACAACTATACTATCCCGATTATTAATAAAGTTACTAAGAAGTGTGTAAAATCGGTATCGAGGGGTTGAACGGGAAGTCTATAAACAACAACGAAATTAAAGCTAATACTACGCGCCCTAACTTCAACGCATATCGCATTAATTTCTGCCGGAAAAGCTATCTTAACCTCGATACCCCTAAGGGGATTACGAATGTACAACAAAACACCGCCACCAATCCTATGTAACCTATCATTAGTAAAAAGTTTAAAACCCGCTATATCAAGGTCCCCCAATAAGTCCCGAGTTACAGTATTTAACTACGCTTCGGTTATAGCAATTATATCTTACTTCCCGGAATAAATTATCGCCTTAAATCCGTTCAATTTATTTCTAATACTACGCGCGTTACAATAAAAGACGTTTAAATTATTTTTTACCACGGATTGGCGTTTTAAACTATTTTTCACGTCGGGCCGGCGTTTCTCGGACCCACAACGTTTAAAGAGGGCTTCGACCGACACAGCTTTAGAACGTTCTCATCGATTAACCTACCTAGCCTAAAATTCCCTATTTAATTGAAATACACCCCCCATCTTTTATAAAAAGGCTACGATCACTAAATTCTGACCACAGCTTTACGAAGGGTACATTTTCCTGAGCATTTTCATCATACTTTAACCTAAAGTATGATCTACAGATCTGCTACAGATCTACAGAAGCTAAGGCTAACAAAGACCCTAAGATCCACTCTAAGGTTAGCCCGAGAGAAAGAAGAAAGTAGGGGGTTAAAAGAAGAGAATAAGGGGTTAAGTATGTAGCAAAACCTATCAATCGTGGATTAACATTCATTCAGAGAGAGAGAGAGAGAGAAAGACTCACCATCATCATCCGCTGGCCACTGCCGACAAGTCGGAAAAATAGTCGCAGAGAATAGGAAAGGGGTGAAAGATGAAAAGAAGTAAAATAAGAACGCTTACAAACCATGCAAACACAGTCTAAACTCAAACACTGTCATACCGTGAAAACTACAGACATGCAAGTAAAGAGAAGATAAGAAAAGAACAAAAAGTATGAAGAGTATAACAAAAAGTGGGTTAGTTTACGTTACGAGCTTCATCTAAGTTCGCGTTAGTCTAATTTTTTTTTTAATATAATTTTATTGTTGGCATATCACACGCTGGCATGTCACAAGCTGGCATTAATCGTCAACAGACTCAAACCTCGATCATTACCGCCAGAGCTCCTGTTGCTAATTGTTTTATTATTTTAAACGACGTTAATATTTTTAAAATGCCTATCTAAACGGTTTTTAAACATATTAACGCTGGTAGAGTTCACGACGGACGCGGGAAGATTATTCCAAGTATCAATTACTTTAAGCGTAAAAAGGTTTTTACCGATGTTAGTAATGAAACGTCTACCACGTAATTTAAATCCGTTTTTACGAGTATTGCTATTATTGGAAAATGAAAAATTTTTCAAAATTTACGTTATCGAGTTTATTAACGATTTTGAAAACTTCAGTAAGCTTCCCCTTAATCTCTTAGTTTCGAGTGAATGCAAGTCTTCAGTAACTCTTTAATCCTATCTTCGTAAGACTTGTTGCGTACTGACAGAATTAGTTTCGTGGCGCGTCGCTGAACCCTTTCCAACCTATCAATATCCTCACGCAAATACGGGCACCAAAACTGAACGACATATTCTAAGTGAGACCTGACTAGGGACTTGTAAAGGGGCAATATAATATTCTTCGATTTAAATTTGAAATTACGTGCTATGAAGCCTAATATCCTATTAGCTTTTGCGTAAGACTCCAGGCACTGGTTCCTAACTTTTAAATCCTTAGATATGCGTACGCCTAAATCTTCTTCTTCAACGCTCGCTAACTGTCTATCATCCATCGTGTACGTGTAATTGTTGTTACGAGAACCTCTATGCAAAACTTTACATTTGTTTACGTTAAATTGCATCTGCCAGTTATCTGTCCACTCAATAATCCTATTTACATCGTCTTGGAGCCTATTTCTATCGTCCACGTTAAGAACTTTACCGCCTATTTTAGTATCGTCCGCGAATTTTGACACGTTACTGGTCAAGCCTACATCTATGTCGTTAATGTAAATTAACGACATCATCATCGTCATCCTCATCATCATAATGTGATGAGGATGGTAGTGGTGTTGAAGGGGAAGTCAGAAAGATGATTCCTCGGGAGGATCGTTGAATGTGGTAGTGCCTGAAACTGAAGTAGAGACAGTGGTAGCAGTGGTTGCGGTGGTGGCTGAAGTAGAGGCTGAAGGGCGAAAAAACATTGTGCTTGGCATTTGCTTAGCCGTATGCTGAAGGCTTCTATGGAGTTCTTTGTACGGTAGAAACGTAACCTCCACCTCTCTCTTGAACTTAATGCTCCTCTCCACCACTGGATCCAACTCCACAACTTTGTCAGTAACGGCTCTTTGCTTTTGTATAATTTCAGAGAGAGTTTTCACATTCAGCTTAGAGTCCATAATTAAGGGCAAGTAATAAGCAAAATAAATAGCACACGTCCACGATAACGAGTCGAGAGGCGTAGCGAGATGTTTGTGGCAGGGTGATGGGCTCAGAAACTCGCGAATAATGGAAGTCGATGGGTCGCGAATTAGGAATTGGTATACATTTTCAATTCGCAAATACTTGGAATTCGCTAAAAACGAACTCGCGAATACGGAGGGCTTACTGTATTACGCTTCTCATAACAGCCAGGAATATACATGACTGTAATTCGATACGCATATTTAAATATACATTTAGTTAAAAGATAAAAATATAAGAGACGAATCTGCTCTGAACACTCCCTAATGGGTTTAAGAATTTTATTGAAATTTTATATATACCTCGAAAACTTTACGAGTAAACTGATAAGAAAAACCATTGCTGTGTACAAACTCATACATAAAAAAATAAAACGCTCACCTTTTGTATGTCGATTGTTCATTTTAACATCTGCAGTTCCCTCCCTCAGAACGGCTTTTTGGGTTTTCAAGAGTTCAGGACTATGGTAGTTAGAACTTTCCAGTATATTATTCATCGACGGTTTATCTTTTGGAATTTTTTTATTGAAGAGTTCCCATCCTTTAGATTTTTGTTTCTCAAAGCTTCTAGCAACCACAGTGACCTTTACTGGTTCATTTAACTCTACATTACTTCTGTTTTTAACAGATATGGGATAATTGTCTGATTTGCTGTGAGATTTTAATATACTTCCATTTTTAGAGTTGCCTAAGTGTCTGGTTTTGTCCTTAAAGTCAGTGTGTACTACACCATACTTTCCATTGATTGTAACTAAATGTGATTTAACTGAATTGTTCTGAGGAGTGTCATGAGGATGATCAAAGTCGCAAGAGGATCCTGATGTTCGACAGTCACAAAGATTTTCAGTTTTGTTTTTGTTTTTTCTTGACGCAATTAGTTCATACAATTTATTACGATATACATCAACGCTCAGTTGAACGTCGTCTCTCAAGCAAGGGATTACTGCTTCCTCTAAAGACGGTTCATTATGAATGTTATGAAACCTGCAAGGCAATGTAGTCTAAATATTATGTACAATTCCACTTATTTTAAAGGATTTATTAAAATTCACAATAACCATTTAAAATTCATTCTGATAAAGTACCGTTACAATGATCATTATAAAATAAGCTAAAAAAATTTAGGTTCTTTGACAAATAAAAGAACAATAATTTTATTTTAATTATACCTCCTTGCACACGTACATAAAATGAAATTTAATTAAGAATAGTGAAAGTGATAGTGGTTAATATTAATTCTAACCTGGGGGAAGGGCCAACTCTAGCAATGGTTTTAGTTTATTCATATACTGTATGACATAAACAGTTTAATTTCATTACACATCATAATCTCTCATCCGACTAACATTCTCTTTCAAAAGTAGTACAGTACTTTTCTTAACACTTATTATTTAACAGTAATCTCATCCAGATCTAGCTTTACGTCGTGGCCACATTGCAACACCGCTTCTCTTTAGATCAGCGAGGTTAAGCGACTTTCGGTCTGCTCAGTAGTTGGATGGGTAACCATCCTCTGCATTCGGATGATATAGCGACCTATGGTTTCGAGTCCACGTAAAACTGTAGGTCCCTTCCGTCGCAATACTTTAAATAGTGGGCCGGCCAAAAATTGAAAAGTCCTCTAGAAAAAAACTTAACGGCGTTTTTTGTTAATAGCAGGCACCCACTCAGATAAGTAGTATTGAGGATGCCAAACAAGATGTGGGTGGATGCCACTCAATTTTGGGTTTGAAGGTCCCATACAAGGTTACAAAAGCTAAATTCTGAAAAATTCCGAATTTTTGCATTTCAGTGGTGGCTCCATGTAACAACGTGTATAAAGGTGTATCATTAGCACATAAAGCATATTTTTGTGATTTTATAGATAATAATTGAATGTAACTATGACTCTGGATGTCTTTATTTCCATTAAAACTACATTTAGCATGATGGGTGAAGTGCGCACGTGTCTACTACTACCATAATACAAATAATAGCATACTTTCACATGTTGAATATTTTCACTGCACTGGCTGGCCAGACATTGGTTTGGTATATGCAATTAAAAGAGTGCAGACAGTGCCAGCTAGTAAAATAATAAGAATACTGCTAAAGGATAGGTATGTTTCGAATTGTTTCAATATATCTGTGGCTACTACATACTGCAGATAGGGAGCTCATCAGCAATGGACTCTGTAGCTGTCATCAAGCGCAAGAGGAAACGTCAGGATGTCAGTGAGGATTGTTGCTTCTTCTGCCAAAGCAGCGCTGGTGACCTGCGCACAGCATCAGCAGAAGGAAAAGCAAGAACTATTACTGTGGGCGATGAGAGAAAGAACCTGGGAGATACCTACTATCGTGATGTTTTACAAAGACTGGAAAGTCATTCCAAGGATGATTTCAATGCATTGGAACTCAAGTGGCATAAATCACGCTACTCTTTATTCACCTCTGAAGGCAAACTCAAAAGGCTGCGAAGTCAGCAGCAGACCATGGGTGCATCGGCGACCACAAAAAGTGCAGGCTCTCAGGTTTTTTCCCCAAAGCGTAGACGTTCAACACCAGTGATTGACTGGGCCCTCTGCATGTTTTACCAAAAGAAGCCCACAAAGAAACTGCACAGGGTGGAGACAATGGAGAAGTTAGATGACTTGATCCAGCGTGCCAAAATACGACCCTGTCATGAGCATACCGTTGTCAGCGGTGAGTGATTTGATTGCAGTTGAAGGCTGCTATCATCTCGCATGTTTAGTGACATTTGAGAGATGTACTAGAAAACAAGCGGTGTCAGAGGAGCAGCAAGGGCCTGAAAATGAGTGCATGACGAAGCCGTGCAAAGACTTGACAGTAGGCCTGTCTCGTGGTCACGTATACGACATGGGAGACGTCTGGGACAGATACGAGAGTATGTGTAATGACACCGGCATCACCGTGAAATACTCCAGGAGAACAACGTTCTACGAAGATGTTCAAAGGCTGCTTAGATCAAACGCCAGCTATGTACGCCCATTGTCAAGGGGCCCGCTGCTGATTTACCCTGGAGAGAGCTCAGATTTCATCATCTCCAAAGCACTGGCTAAGTTTTGTGAACAAGGTCCTGTCACCTCTGAGTCAGTCTACTGAAGATGAAGATGCTGATATCCGCATGTGTGCCACTAGCAGCATATTCCAAGATATGGTACACGTGGCTCTGAAGTTTCGACAAGATCTTCTTGAAACTCCTGGACACTCCGAGACATGACACGGTCTTGATCAGGAACATGATCGCGTCATACCCGACAGTCTGTACCTGTTTCTACGATTGCTCTTCGGGGAAATGGATGCTGTGGATGAGGGAAGTGAAGAGGACCAGAAAGTGAAGCAGAGTGTGTGTAGCATTGCCCAGGACATAATCTATGCAGTCTCCAACCGACGAAAGTTGACACCAAAGCATGTGGTCTTGGGTCTTACTCTGCACCAAGCCACCCGCTCAGAAGCACTCCTAGATCTGCTCCACGCGGAAAATCACACTATTGGTATTGACACTGTAAGAAGGATAGACACCACCATCGCTCAGAACATCCTGGAGAGGTATGCTGAGAATGGATGTGTCTACACCCCTGACACCATCGTCAAAGAGAGAATGATTCACTGCTCTTGTGACAACATAGATGTCTTGGAGTCAACCTTAGACGGGAAGAACACCTTCCACAGCACTCAACTGATGGTATGGCAGAGAGGTCCCCCTCCACAGCAGAGTCATGGCCAAAAGGGTGGCAAGCACAAGAGATCGAAATCTATCAAACTTGATGACCTACAGGAGTTCCAAAGGCTGGACCAGGCTACCCTCCCATCTGGCAAGAGACTATCTCCTCCTGGCTATGACACTGACATAGACGACTTGTCACATAAGTCTGAGAGGGACCGGGCACGTGCCAAGGACTTGGCCTGGGTGATGTCACGCATCCATGATGAAGCGATGTCCGTTCCAAGCTGGGGAGCATTCAAACAAACTGTCAGCACTGCGGATCCACCAGTAACGACCGCCGGGATGTTGCCAATCCTGCAGGCACCAGCAGATGACAATGACACCATGACCACCGTCATCAATCGCTTCATGGCCATTTCTGAGTATATCAGCCAGAAGTACACCATCATCACTGCTGATCAGCCTCTGTACAGCAGGGGTAAGGAACTAGTCTGGGCAAACTCGAAATTTGCCAACGTGGTCTTGCTCATGGGAGGCCTCCATATCTGCTTCAACTTTCAGAAAGCCATTGGTCAACACATGGAAAGTGTGGGACTTGATGACTTATGGACAGAGGCAGGTGTGTACGCGGCTAACACCACTGAGACAATGCTGGACGGCAAGGCCTACTACCGAGCTGTGAGAGGTCACCAGCTGACGTATGAGGCACTGTGGCGCATCAAGTGGCAGATGTTTGAGTCATGGCTGGCTGCAACTGGCAACGGAGATGAGAACGTCAAACAGCTTGCCCTCATTGTTGCTTCGCTTTTCAAAGACAGAGCTGACATAGATGAGATGCGCGATGCTGTTGACAACTTTTCAGACGTTTTGGCAGATGAGAAATTCCACAGTCTCATGGAGGAATTCAATGACCAGCACGCTGAAAATCCCAACTTCATGCTGTGGTCATCCTACATGGAAATGATAGAGATCCTACTGGCCTTCATCAGAGCTCAGAGAGATGGCATGTGGAGTCTCCACATAGAAGCCTTTGTTGCAATGCTGCCTTGGCTAACTATCTATGACTACACAAACTATGCACGTTGGGGGCCGGTCTACTTGGCTGATATGAGAGGTCTTGAGAAGTCAGTACCAGAAGTTCATGCAGAGTTCTGTAATGGGAACTTTGTCGTCAAGAGGACGGCGAAGCGCTTCAACCAAGTTCCAGCTGATCAGGCAACCGAATGGATAAATCGTACATACAAGATGCACAATGGTATCATCGGCATCACAAAGAATGACCAAGCAAGAGAGAGGTTCTGCATCACATGGTCAGAGCGGTCACGTATTTCTCAAGACACAAGATGCCTCTTCAGTCTTCAAGATGATGATGGGGAAGCCACCTTCACTCGGGTTGACAGTCTGCCTTCTCGCACTAGGCGTGACGCTCATGATGTCATGAAGCTAGTTCAACAGTTGAAGCAGTTTGACGTCTTCAGAGTTCACGTGAGTGAAGCAGGAGATACAGATGCCGCCACTAACATCCCACTTGTTTCACTGGCAACCAAAGACATTGCACCCACAGATGTTGTGGAGAACCTGCTGACAGCTCAGGATCGAGGAAGCAGCATGTAATCGGCTTCATGAAACGATGAAGAAACCGATCGAAAACCTTCGCTGATGTGTACAAAGCTACAGTTTCCACCAAGCAGAACATGCAGGAGACCATCAAAGCTGACAGAAAGCTACTACAGCGGCTCCTGAATGCCGCGACCGCAGGTAGCATGGTGGAGATGGTTAACGTCTTGAAGCATGAACTGTCCCCAGTCCCATTTAGTCTGGAGGAGAGATGAATTCGACATCGAAGTCTGAGCTGATGAACATCATGGCTCAGCAGACCATAAGCTCTGAGGTTCCAACCTCTGATCTGAAGACCTGTGTAATGATAGATGGCCATGCACTCATCCAAGCTCTTGGCAAGCCTGGCGGCTGTCGGACATTCGGCGAAGGAAGGATCGATCAGAGCAGTTACCAGGACAAAACGTGCAAGCAAGAAGAAACCGATTCAGAAAGTCATTGATGGCCCACAAGTTCCACTGCCTGAAGTGTGGAAAAACTTCATGGCCTTGGATACAAACAAGGCTGACCTAGCCTTGTTTTTGTCTAACGTCATCACTGAGAAGGGCAGAGAGCTTCAAGAAAGATGTCAGCTGGTGACAGGGGGTGGCTTCTCTGAAGCCACTGAAGTACGGTCAACCAGGCGACATGACGTTCCACTGCATAGCAACCATGAAGAAGCGGACACCAGGCTCATCCTTCACTCATGTGATGCAGCGTCCCAGGGCTATGAACGAATACTGGTAGTGTGCAGAGATACTGATGTAATGGTGTTGCTGATTCACTTCGTTTGCACCAAGGTCGCTGAAGTGTGGATGCTGTGCGGAACGGCCAAGAACCGAAAATGCTACCCCGTGCACGATGTATTCAAGAGTTTGTCGCCCCCAGTCAGGGACAACCTGATCAGCTTCCACGCTTTGACCGGGTGTGACAGTCTCGTCCTTCAGTGGTCATGGAAAAAAAGAAGTGTTGGAAGGTGTTCAGTGACCACCCACTGGGCCACTCCTACTGCAGGCCATTGGTCGAGATGGGGATATCGCAGATGTTGAGAAGTTTGTGTGTCATTTGTATGGCACCCCGGAACAACACACAGTTGATGACGCCAGAGTTCACCTTTTTGGGAAGGCCAAGAAGACTCTGGAAATGCTCCCACCGACAAAGAATGCCCTGGAACTCCACGCCAAGCGGGCAAACTGGCAGGCCAAAATATGGCTCCAGGCTGACAAAGAGCACGTAGATGTTGAAGATCCGGTGGACACTTCAGCCTAGGCTGACCATACGTACCGTTTTGAACGGGACAGTACCGTTTGTTTTATATTTCCTGGCCGTCCCGTCGTTTTAATAAAAATGTCAATTTTGTCCCGGTTTATGTACTTACTTTTTCATGAATACAGAATATTACATAACCCCGTCCCTTTTTTGCCATCCCAATGTCCCGTTTTTGTCTCAAGGAAATATGGTCAGCCTACTTCAGCCTGGAAGTTGGAAGATGGGAGCCTCCTACCAGTGTGGACAAGACTTCCTCCAATCCCTGAAGTCTGCCTTGATCATGTTGCTTGTGGCTGCAAGAAAAAGTGCAAGACAGCTAGATGCAACTGCTTCAGGAAAAGGATGAAGTGTACGACATCTTGTGGTTGTGACGACAGCGGTTGCTTTAACCCAGCTGGACAGTAGAGCTATGTCTCTCTTCCGGGCTGAAATTGAGAGAAGCTAGAATGTGCTGTAAGGAACTAATAACTCTGTTCTTAAGTGATTGCAATCCACATAATTGTGACTGTCAGTGCAGCATTTCGGTGCTGTTCATCAAGAAACGTGAACTTGTAGAAGTTACTAGTGTGTAAACTGTATAGTTATGGGGCTATATTTACTGCTTTGTGATTTAGTTGTGATAATTCTGTTACTGTGAGTACTTAATTCATGCCATCAAACTTATTAGGCACTAATCATGTTAAAATAAATTTTTTTGACAAACAGACTTGCTCAATGTTTTTTTCGCCAATTGAAATAAAAATTCACAAATTTTTAGCACAATTTTGGTCGTGGTTAACTTGAATTTGACCTTGAGTTGGTAATTCGGATGGAATAAGCGTGTCATCATACTTCTTTATCATTAAGTGTGGCAAAATGAAACATTTGGCCAAACCAATTGGCTCAGAATATTTTTTTTAAAATTAAAATTAGAAAATATAATTTTTTGCACAATTTGACCTCGAAAATGACCTTCAAAGCCAAAAGCGAGAGTGGCATCCACCTGCATTTTATTCCTCACCCACAGGTACATTGATTTAGCATGGGTGCCAGCTATTAACAAAAAACGCCGTTCAAAGTCGATATTTGAATTTTGGCCAGTCCACTAAAAGGTTAAACAACCAAAACATTATTACAACTCTAGATCTATACAAAGTGTCAAAGCATCTTTCAGGTCTTTTACGTATCACTCATCCTTTGAACCTTTGTCTGAAATCAACTTTCTTTATGCCTCTTCAGAAGTTGCTACTTATATAAACTAATATTTCCTTTAATCATTCAGAATGTAATATCAACAACGTTTGATATTACATCCCTTTTCCTTTCTTAAAACACTATCAACTTTGATATACCTTAATGCATTGTATAGTATCATTGATCACACTTCGCAAGTGTCAATCTTTTGGATTTTCATCACTTAACTAAAGTGTAAGTTTTTCTGACCTCGCAACATAAGGATGTTTGAGAGCTTCATCTGCAGTTGGGCGTTTATTAGGGTTAAATACCAACAACTTCTCCAATAGGTTTAAGGCATCAGGAGGAGCGCTGTGTAAAACTTCTCGGAGTGAAGTCGTAGACTCTTTAGAAGAATGCAGTGTAAGAGTGACTGCTAAATGTGAAGGAATAAATTCAAGGTCTGAAATGAGAAAAGAATTGCATAATTTGGGAATTAGGGCAAACATTAAAGAAATACAACAATTCTGGGCCTATGGCTTTAAGACTATTTCACAGCTACTAGTATGAAATAACAATAGGTGATTTTAAGATATCTGGAGGAGAAAACATCCAGCATGTACCCTTTACCCCATGTTGTTCTCCTTTATATACGACCATCTTTTCTTTGCCAGAATGAACATAGCTCGCAAAGTCGAAACGCGGGAAGTTTTTCCTTTATAAATTTTCTGAATGGTTGGTTTCTTCTGGTAGACTTTATCTCCTCAAGATATTTCCGAAGAATCTGCTAGATCAAATCTGGGTGCAGTCCCCGCGTGACTGTATCTCGGGTATAATTGTAATAAATATCATAGATCACTTGCCTACACACACCATGCTAATCACCCATTTCTCCGCACAGAAAAATAGCAGCCAATCGTCTTGGCGTAGTGTGTGTATATATATATATATATATATATAATAAAAAGAGGAGAAGCTGTTCACGCTGGCATGTCTCGATGCATAATGGGGTCTTGGCCAGCCATCCTGGGCGGCTTTAGCATCACAGCCAGTTGGCTTAGAAGGTGACTTAATGGTGACTGAATCGTAGGTTTACACGTCTTGCCAATTGTTTGGAGGATTCCTCATCGAGATGTTCTTGGTACATTATGTATGCCAGCCTGCTCAAAAACCTCTTTACTTGAGGACAATAGATGCTTTGCAATTTGCGCTTGACTACAGATATCTGCCGCCTTGTCACTTTTCTTATAGCTCCTTTATCACTTCACTGCCTCAGTTTGGTACCCTCCGCTACAAACTTGTTTACAGTTCGATAAGCTCTGCCAAACTGCTTCGCAATTTCAATAGATTTTATATTTTCAGCGAGTAACTTGACTATTTTTCTTTTCTCAGTTAGTGTTAAATCCTTCTTCTTACCCATTTTCACCATTTAGATTCGTAAATAGAATAGTTGCTTAATAATTCGGAACACAATATTTTACATATTTTTTAATAAAATGAAATAATTATTTTAATTATCAAAATATTTTATCGAAATGAATACCATCAATGCTGCTATATATAATGATTATTTGCTACAAATTTCATTGAAATCGGGAAAACCTTTGGAAAACATTGGAGAAAATGTAATCTGCTTAATAATTTAGAACGCAGTGTGTGTGTGTGTGTATACACACACACACACACACACACACACATACACCTTGAATAGTAGAAATAAAACACAACTACATCATTCTGTTTACTTAATATATTTCGAATATACATTAGTCGCAAAACAATTAGATTTATTTAACACATATCATGGACGAAGAATTGCATTAAACGCTAAAACAGGAATAATTAACACAACCAGTAGAGAAGAATTGAGTTTTACCATATTCAAGAATAATTTCATGCCTAAAGTCACACTTACAATCATCCCCCGAAACGTTCCAAGAAACAGGGAAAATATATTAAATAAATATTTTTTGCAATTAATAAAGTTATTTCCATGAAAACACCCAAATCAAAAGAATCATATTTCTTTAGCTATCTTTAAGTGTGTATATATATATATATATATATATATATGTATAATTGTGTATATATATAATAGAGCCAAGTGATTTGAGGTACAAATGATACTTCCATATGAAGCTCATCACTACACTGAAGATAGCAATATATATATATATATATATGTAAAGAACGACGCTTGTGTAGAAGAACGTTCCGCACAAGATGAGGAGGGAGAACGAACAAATGAAAAATGAGGTAACCACCCGGGAATCGAACCCGGGATCTTCCGATTGCCGGTCAGATATGCTATCCACTACACCATGGGCCTCGATTAATCAGAAGTCGTAATTCTCCTACATACGAGCAGAAACCAATGCCCTGAGGGGGCACCTTCGCATGCCGTACATATATACACATTTTAACTGCAAACAACACACAGTACAATTAATGTAAAGAACGACGCTTGTGTCGTATGTAGGAGAATTACGCTTCTACACAAGCGTCGTTCTTTACATATATATATATATATATATATATATATATATATATATATATATATATATATTGCTATCTTCAGTGTAGTGATGAGCTTCATATGGAAGTATCATTTGTAAGTTGACCTCTTTAACGTTTGGCAATGATGTTGCGAGCTGTTCGTGTCTTAAATGACTAGGCCTACTGTATATGGGTGGTGCAATACTTTGTAAAACAGTCGCCGAGAAGAACTCGAGAAAAATAGAAAAATAATTCTATTTTATTTTTAACTGACACTATTCGTAAAAGATTATGCCGGCCCTTCGTATTTTAATATTGGATAGCGAATGCCATGGACTTCTGAGACACCCCTTTTTAAAAGAAAAACATAAAAATTAAAATAATGAGCACAAATATCGTAGGAAAGAAAAGAATGTATATGTTAATATTTGTACGTAAAAACTTTCATGTTTTCTCTCAGCGAAATGGAGCTACAAAACTGTCTTAACCTTCTAAATAAATAAATTTAGCTTTTATTAATAAACACATACAAAGGTATTAAAACTATTAAAGTTTACTTAAGTGTTTAAACTATTAGAATTATAATATAGAGATGAAAACTATTTAGAGTATTGCATGCCAAAATAGTAATTGGGAAAAATATTTATGGAATATACGCCTCTCAACAGACTCTTACAAAATTTTACCGTTTTCCCCTTCCCCAATTTCACCATTTTTCTACCTCGTGCGTGAGACAAAAGAGAACATAAAATTTTTGAAGTTTCGCAAAGTACAAACTGCTTCGACACCACTTTGCATTCAGTGGGCATCTATTTGATCAATAATAATCTTTACCAATAACAACGTAATCTAAGTTAAAGAACAACCCATCCTCATCGATACGTCTTTCTTTATATTGTCACTGCCACTGTTCTTAAATCATTATTTTTGTCGAGTTCAGCAAATTCGTCTTTAAAAAAACAGCGCGACAATTTTATTTGACATGAATTGAAACTAATGGTGTCAAGTTATTCTGTTTGATCAATACTCTTCATAAACAACCACAGTAATCCAAGTTAAATAATCTCTCTTCCTCTCTGACGCAGTTTTTTATATGCTTAAAAGGTTTTGCGCCTTAGGCTGCAACATGAGCCTGAAAGTTCACTTCTTATTTTCGCATCTTGACAGTTGTCCCGAAAATCTCGGAAATGTCAGTGAGGAGCAAGGGGAACGATTTCACCAGGACATCAAAACCATGGAAAGAAGATATCAAGGAAGATGGCATACAAATATGATGGCGGATTACTGCTGGTGTCTGCAACGAGATCAGCCTAACGCACAGCATAAGAAAACATCAAAGAAGCACCGGTTTAGTCGTCATTAGTCAGATCTACCTTCATAGTCTTAAGTCTTTGGAATAAGTCCTGAAATGTTTGCAAGTAAAGAAGGTAAATATATTTTTTTTCTTTCAGTTATGTTTTTATTCTTTCATAAACAAGCAATGTGTTTGTCCAAGAGTTAGGAGCTATTTAATTCTGCTTTAATTAGGTTTTACTCTATCACCTAACGATTTCGTGCTACAAGGGGTGTTGTAATACCTCATCTGTCCCCAAATGTTAACCACCCATTGATGGGAGGGGAGAGAGTATTTTGCTGGGAACGGGACTGGTTGTTATATATATTTACCCTACATTATTAATTATGTACGCGTTACTGTAGTCTATAACAACAAAATTTATGGTTTAGCATGTGCAATCCAATGTTGGTCTCGATAAGATGGTTCACATTTGGGGATAAATGGGGATTTATGACACACCCTGTAGTAAGAAAGCCATACATGATAGGGAAAAACTAACTATATTTTTGAGATCAGCGCACTCAAATTATATAGAATCACCAACTAGTTTGTAAAAATCGATCGACAAGTTTTCAAATGTGTACTGATGTAATTAATTGTCTCTGCTTGTCTGGGTTCATAATCTAATGACTCAATGGGTATCTGGTTGGAAAAAGTTTGAGAACCACTTGTTTGAAGCTTTTCTGTTGTAATAATTTTTTTTTACTTTTTTATTTACTGGATATACTGTACTGTTAATTTTCATTTTGTCAGTGGTCTAGTTATTTGTGAGTAATGCTCATAGTTTTCTGCTTTTTTAGGAGTCGTGTTTGCACTTAAGCACTTAACCCCCCCCCCCCCCAGAAAAAATAAAATAAAATAATAATAATACTAATAATCATGGACAATTTGTTCAGTTAATGTATTTCAAGTCATAATAGTTCATGCTTGTTTTGCATCATGTTCATGCTTTATACCTTTTGATTTTAAAATTGTGTGTTTAAATTTTAAAATTATTTATGGGGGGTGCCAAAGGAAGGATCCGCCCCGGGTGCCAAATACTTTAGGTACGCCCCTGCCAGGCATATCTTTCGAATAAATGAAATCTGGCATAGAAAATGAAATGATATACTTTAATATATTTATTTTTTAATAGTTTGTCCATCCAGCTTCATTTTCGATGGCCTACAACCTCTTAAAAACGGACTTCGCATGTCGTGCAACCATTTTCGGATCTTTTCGTAGAAATGTCCATTGTCTTACGGTGTGCCGAAGTAGAAGGGCCGTGCAGAGGGTGGAGTGCGCAGGAGCTTGAGCCCCTGCCCTTTTTCCTCCATGACTCAGAAGTGCCCCTTTTTCAGTAACTTTTTTATGTATATGAGTACAGTAAACTTTTTTATCCTACCTTATTATAGTGAAAAAACTGGGCCTTTCCTGTCAAGGCTATTAATTTAAGTTAGCGAGGAAAAATGTATCCCATCTACAACACTTAAGTACTTATCAACAAAACATATTAGAATGTTCATGTTTTTTAATTCCGGACCCCCAATTCCGGTCTTGAGCCCAGTAGCGCCCGCAGGGAGGGGGGCATTTGGACACGTGCCTCCCCCGTCGTCCATAATATGTATATAAATATTGCTATTATATGTACTCGTATGAAACTTTTTCCTATAAGCAGATATATACATGAAATGCACAGAAATAAAAATCAGTTATCATTATCGACAAAATTTTTGGATTTTTACCGAAATTACGAGTTGATACGAAAAATCAGAAGTTCTTTGGTAAAACATAGAGAATCTACCAATATTATAAAACAACGCGGAAAATCTACCGAAATTACGAGTTGATACGAAAAATCAGAAGTTCTTTGGTAAAACATAGAGAATCTACCAATATTATAAAACAACGCGGAAAATCTACCGAAAATATACGATAATGATATCATCTAATGATATTTACACCGTTGAATGTATATACAGCCTAGTTTGAATCTAAAATTTACATATTTTTGCAATTATAGGTGCAAATAAAGTACAATAAGCGACATCAAATTATTTACCCACAAAATTTATATTTTTTTATCAAAATTTTTTACACTGGTGAAACAACTTTATATTTACATGGAATAACTGATATTTTCTTACATAAAATTGTTAGCTATGTATTAGTGTACTTTTATTGCTTTTAACGTATAACAGTATAAATACTCGAGATTACTTATACAGTAAGGTGTTACCTAAAATATCCTCTATAAATTACAAATATTATATTATATATCCAGATAACGTAGTGGAAGTGTCCCCCTGTCAGAAAATCCTGTGGGCGCAGTAGTTTGGGCGCAAAATCCTTGAGTGCAGGAATTTTACGTAATGTTGCAAGAGTGCCAACCCCCACCCCCTTTGTTGCAAGAGTGCCAACCCCAACCCCATTGTTACAAGGCACCCCACCCCCTTTGTTGCAAGAGTGCCAACCCCCCACCCTTTGTTTCAAGGCACCCACCCCGCTTTGTTACAAAAAAAGAAAAGAAAAAATTCCCCAACCCCCTTTGCTGCCAACCCCAAAATGGGATTGCAAGAGGTATGCAACTTGGAGTTATCCCCGAAGCTGAACCCCCCAAAAGGAAGTACCAACCCTTTGTTGCCAACCCCAAAATGGGATTGCAAGGGGCATGCAACTTGGAGTTATCCCCCAAGCTGAACCCCCCAAAGGGAAGTACCAACCCTTTGTTGCCAACCCCAAAATGGGATTGCAAGGGGCATGCAACTTGGAGTTATCCCCCAAGCTGAACCCCCCAAAGGGAAGTACCAACCCTTTGTTGCCAACCCCAAAATGGGATTGCAAGGGACATGCAACTTGGAGTTATCCCCCAAGCTGAACCCCCCAAAGGGAAGTACCAACCCTTTGTTGCCAACCCCAAAATGGGATTCCAAGGGGCATGCAACTTGGAGTTATCCCCCAAGCTGAACCCCTCAAAGGGGCAGAAAGAGAGAGAGGAAGGTGGAGAGACCCAGAGGTGGGAACCCAGAGAAAGGGTGTTCACTTGACTGCCTGCCAAGCTCATATGACTCCTTCACCCGCCCGCCGCTCTCTTATAGGCCCCTAATCAGCCAGTTGGCTGAGTTGCCAGGTAGCGCCATGTATTTAATTATTCCATATATTAATGAGCCAGTTGGTTTAGAAGGCTGAGTTGTCAGAGAGCATTAAATATTAAATTAATCCATATATTAATCAGCCTAGAAGGCTGAGTTGCCAGATAGCAATATTTATTTAATTATTCCTTATATTATTCAGCCATTTGGCTGCTGAGTTGCCAGATAGCATTTCAATTGTTCAGGTATTCCTTATTAGGGAGAGTTGCTAAATACCACCATTTATTTTAATTTTATTTATATGAGGATAGTTGTCAGGTACCACCATTTATTTTAATTCACACGAATTACCAAAGCAAGTGAATTTTCTCCTTAAAGTTATTAAGAACTAATTGTTTTAAGATTAAAAGAAATTCTGTTTATTAAACAAATAATTAGAATTTAAATACACACTCCTATACATACGACGGAATGATTAAATTATTCCATATATTCATCCATTAACTGTCTTAGAAGACCGATTTGAGAAATAGCAATTAATTAATTATTCAGAAATCCAAAATCAAACAAATGATATAATTATGTACAAGAAATAAATAAAACACCAATACAACGTTCTGGTTATTTAACTGAATTAGTGGATATGCAATGGAACATATATATGGTCAAATAATAGAATGGAAAATATATAATTATACAAAGCACAGTATTAACAAAATATTAGTACAGGAAAATATATTTCGCAATTCGTGCGGAAATAAAGAAAAAATATATATAATAAATGAATGAACAATTCGTACACACACACAAAAGCATAACCAACAATCGTCATACTAGCACAACCACCACACAAAAAGTATCACATCACCAACAATCGTCATACGAGCACAACCACCACATAAAAAAGCATCACCAACAATCGTATAGACTTTTAGGAGCTCCAACAACACATGGTGAAATGAGGGCTACGACTTTTAAAAGGAACTCACCCCATCAACAGGAGATGAAGGCTACGACTCTTTAGGAGCACACCCCATTAACACCACGTGTCCGATATGAAAGATACAACCAAGCGTCCAAACGAATGATGGTGAAACCAACAATCCACCACCATCGCCTTACTCACCAACACCAAGTAGACCGACAAGGTCTCCAAATACGACCCAATAGACAGAGCTATTAAACGTACACAACTACATTTATGAGACCAAATCAAAAAATGAAACGCCAATAGTATTTCCTATTGAGCTTCTCGCTATTTCGCGAGGCTTGTCGGACATTTGGTGGGGCGAGCTTTTAGGCAAAAAAATCGAATAAGATAAATTAAGTTTAACACATACAAATTTTCATCATAATACGCTATTTTATCGTTAAACTGTAACGTGAAATGCGTTAATATGGTTTTTAAAACAAATTAGAAATGAAATTAGGGCTAACTTATTAATTTTTTTTCTTTTATCCAATTATTGTGCTTCAATATAAATTTGCAGACTGCACTGAGTAATTCTGGTATTTGCACAATTTGTAGAACGAATCATCAATCTTACGATATAGTGTTTACAAGACAGTAAATATATATATATATATATATATATATATATATATATATCGGTTACAAGACTTGTTGCCAGAGTGCGCCATGCAGTGAAATAGGTCTTTTATTTGATCATTTTGCGTTGAACTGGATTTGTTTAATTAAACATTTTTATTTATTCCTGAAAACCACCGAAAACCTAATGTAACATTATTACTTACACTACCCCAGTTACGCCTAACTTAACTCAGTTAAATATAGACTCATACCCGTAAATTTGACCTATCACTTCTACCGTAAGCGTAGTAGGCCGACCTTTTAAGTCAAGTTAGGCTACGTTTTGATAATTTCCAGTTCCGAGAAAAAAGAATCTCATTGCAATTTCTCTACTTTTGTGCATATACAGGGTGTCCGAGAATTATCTGTACAATTTTTGGCTGTTATTAAAAGTCAACCATGAAGTGTAGAAATTCCAGTTTGTCCCATTTTACAGAGAATCTCATTAAGTTTTTTCTGATACCACGTTTTGACAAGTTTTTTAGAAATGTACGCGGGTGACAGACATTGATGATTTAAAAGCAAGAATCACAGCTGCTATTGAGCGAATTGATGTGGATATGCAGCAGCGTACATGGCAACATTTGGAGTATTGATTTGATGTTTTGCGAATCACTAATGGTGCACATATCGAATGTTTGTAACAACGTTACTTTAATAAAAGAAACCTTTCAAAATACAGATTCTAAATAATCTTGTTTAAGAATTTTACGTGTGTTATCAAGAATTTTATTAAAAGATGAAATTGTACAGATAATGTTCGGACACACTGGAATTTTTAAAAAACTTGTCAAAACTTGGTATCAGAAAAAACTTAATGAGATTCTCTGTAAAATGGGACAACACTGGAATTTCTACACTTCATGGTTGACTTTTAATAACAGCCAAAAATTGTACAGATAATTCTCGGACACCCTGTATATATATATATATATATATATATATATATATATAATATGTGTGTGTGTGTGTGTATATATATATATATATATATATATATATACTATTAAAAATGTTAATTGTTTATGTGAATATTTATTTGATAAAAACAAAAATTATTTCGCTGATTATTTTAAACAGACTCCTCAAAGTTAATATAATTCGATTTTATGTTTTAGCTAGCTTACCCCAATAAACAACGTTTTCTATGGATATTTATAAAGAAAATGGAATTTTTTGGCACAACCCACATAATTGTGCCTTCTACAAACCAATTATATTTATTGTAATTTTAAATATTATGTTATTGACGTTATATGATGTGTCAGTTTTTCTGATAACTTATTATGTTTTTGTTTAAATTAAAAATGTCTTTCTTGTTTAATTGGCTGTTCAAGGAGGAGAATTATACAATGTAGATATGTGAAATCATTTTCAATATCATCAACATCAATGCTTTTGTGAAATCACTGTTTTTAAAAATGTTATTCTATCTATTACGCGTTTCACGTAGTTTCTAAATTTTAAGGTGCATGATATTATATATATATATATATATATATATATATATATATATAGTGGCGTTCAAAAGTCTGCATCCATCTCCGTTTTAGACAATTTCTAGAAAATAATACAACTCTGAGAAAGTATGTCCGCTATATTAAGGTATTTTCTTTTACAAGAAATGGTAATTCATATATTCTACTACATGTGTAAGTAATGTAACTTTTATTTCATAAGAAAGGACACACTAATGAAAAAGGTTCTTTTTGGTCTTGTTACGTTTTTTCTTCCTTTTAACTTTTTATTAGTAAAGTTTTTTTAACAATTTTACGTTTGAATGTCTTCAGTGTTAAATTTTATTTTTATCACTCGTATACTTTTGTCATTTATATATTTTTTACTTTCGATTTGATTTTGGTTTATGTCTGTTTATGCCTGTTTTATTCTTTTTAGGCATTGAAAATGGGTAGAGTTGCCCGAAACGTCGGCTGCAGCCAAATATAATGACTTTTTTGCTCTACGTCTTCATTTTTATCCTAAATATATATGATAATGTAGATGCTTGCTAGTTTATAGTGGCGCCAAAAAATTGTTTTTCTTGCCTTTCCCCCTCCTCTTATCCAATAGAAAATCCATTTACATAGAAAATAAGTAGCCAAATAGTTTAAAAAAGAAATTATTGTGTATATGCTGTAAAAACATATAAAACATTTTTTAAATATATAATTAAACTTTCTTTTAATTAAGCTTAGACCTGCAGGCTACAGCACAAACTGAATAACTGTTTTCAGTGAAGGGTTGACCCCAACAACTTTATCAAAATTACACACATAAATAATGCCTCCTCCCAGTGACTTAAAAGTGGAGGTTAGTGGGTACCCCCAATCTGTAGTAAGTACGAGTATGACTCCGCCGAGTGTTAACAGATGGCGCAGCAAAGATCAGACCCGCAGTAAGCACAACCCATTGCTCGACTCTCCCCTTTACCTCCACCTCACTGAACAACAGGCGTTTCTTAATCGAAACAAAGAAAAGGCGAGGAGCGAACCTGGGGCACTACAACACCACTTCCCATGACAGAACCACTCGGACACCGCAGGGGGAAGGATGGCTTCCCAGTGACCTAAATGGTCACAGAAAGAAAGAAAATAATAGTAACCAACAAAACAACGAAGAAGTACTGACCTTGCATACGCATCGCGAAGGAATGGCGGGTGAAATTTCGTGTTCGAAAGTTCCTCTCCGATCACACTCAAGGAAGGAGTGCCGGCATTGGACCCCTCCTGTGTTGTGTTTACAGTCCTGGAGGAGGGTAATGAGAATGGAAGCCAATTTGCGAAATAAAAAATGAAGCCTAAAATTTAGATAGGCCAAGAGTAAAGTCTGAATAAAAACTAACGCCCTTAACAAATAAACTAGTAAAAAATATTAATAACTTTCAGGAAATTTGTATTACCACAACTGTTCATCGTCATAATGTAAGCAACATATTGCCAGATACCGCAATATCCTATGTAGTAACTAGTAAAAATGTCAGCACGGGTCTAAAGACCTACATTTTTTTAATTTCATTTCTCTTATAGGAGTAACTATGAATCACTATCCATCCAGGGGTCCAGCACAAAATTATTTGAGAACAATCTTTGTTAATTTGTCGCACGAGTGGCCAATTTCGCTAGATTTAATCAGCTGTGGTCAATATCGTGTGGTCGTCTGCAGTAAATAATAATAATAGAACCAAAACTTGTGAAATCACAATTTCTTACCTTTCATAATGTATGGATCTATAACTTCGTACAAATTCGTTCAATATACATAAATTTTCACTTAAAATTTTACTTTACACGTTATATGATGTGCCCGTTTTTCTGAAAAGGGAAATTGACATCGAGAACTCACGCCTTAAACATTTGAAATCGTATAAATACGTATTGAAACGTTCAAAAACGCTTTTACACGACTCCAAAAGGACACAAAAGCCTAGCTAAAAGCTATAGACCAATTAGTTTAACTTCTATTATTTGCAAATTACTTGAAAGTGTCATCAGAGACAAAATTACAATATTCTTAGAAGAAGAAGGATTAATTGGAATAAAAGGGACAGTACCAAATTGGATTGAAGAATGCTTAAAGAAAGGGAACAGAGAGTCCAGTTAAATGGAGCTAGATTATGATAAATAGTCAATAAAACCTGATTAGGGACGACATTTCTGAGTTTAAACATTACACGAAATTTTACCAAGTACACTCCTTTATAGTGATTTCATTAACATTAAACTTGTCAAGATATACATTTCTTTTATTAGTGAAAATCATGAAATTTGTTTTACTGGTATTTAGGAAGAGTTTATTGGTGGTCAACTATTCCATTACACTGATGAGTTCTGAATGAAATATATCCTTAGCTGTATTAACATCTTTGCATGAAAAAGAGACAGTTGTATCTTCTGCAAACATTATGAAGCTCAGTATATCAGATGAACGTGGAAGGTCATTTATATATAATAAAAATAATAGTGGACCAGAGCTGACCCCTGTGGTACACCATGTTTGACAAGCGCATTAGTTGAACAAACCTTATTTACTGATACAAAATGATATCTATTGGACAAATAACTATTAAACCAATCACTGATTGCTCCTCTAAAGCCGTAACAATATAATTTATTAAGTAGAATATTATGGTCTATTATATCAAACGTCTTACTCAAAGCCTTAAATATTGATATCATTATTTCTCTGTTCTCCTTAGCTATATTTACATTTTCCATTAGGCGATGCTTATCCGCTATTGAAGTGAAATGTGCATTTAAAGAGTCTGCATTAGCAGTATCATCAGTAATTTCTTTATGATCAACATTTAATTTACTCATTCACAATGCAATTTATAGAAGATTTCTATATTTTATTAAAATAAAAAAATATCTCTCTCTCTCTCTCTCTCTCTCAACAAAGCGGCCTACAATCCCAACCATATATGAAATCATCTAAAGGCCTACTATTTACCAAAATTCGGTGCTCTTCCAATACGTGCTCTACCGTAAAATGTACATTCCAATATGTCCTAACTAACGAAAATATCATGACCTAACCTAACCATTCGTTAGGTCAATTGTACGCCCTTGACGATTGGTTAGGTTAGGTCGTGATATTTTCGTTAGTTAGCACATATTGGAATGTAAATTTTACGGTAGAGCACGTATTGGAAGAGCACCCAAAATTCTTATACTCTGTTTAAAACAAAGCTTCATCTGTTACAGTTGGTGGTCCAGGACCTCATTTTAATTGCTCTGTGACTGGTCAATTTTGTAAATTTTATTGCATTTCTTAAAACAGGCTCAGGAGCTGGTTTTCGTAACACGCAATATATCAAGTCACACCAAAAAGCTACCACTCTGACTAAAAGTATTTTCACAGATTCAGTCTGCAATTTTTCTCATTGAAACTCATCCCTCAAACTCTAATAAGAAAAAGTTACTTGAAGTTTTAAAGTATCGCTAATAAAGGTCCCTTTATTGTGAGGGGTAGGAAATGCATGAGTAACTCAGTTCGACACTATGCCACCGATTGGAGTGGAAGGCCGTAATACTACAGTGCAATAGTAATACTAACCCAGGGCATTATGATACGTCCTGATACCCTTTTTGTAATGTATTCTCAATAGTGATGCGATTATTTCAAAAGCACAAAGGTAAAAATAAGATTCTTAGGCAATAAATAGGTGAACATGAGAGCGCTGTGTTGGGCGCAGAGTGCTATGAAAAGAGATAATTAATTGAGAGCATCAAATAATTCAGTCAAATTTGGGTCAAATAGTTTTTTTCAGCAGCAAAATCCATTGTTTTCTCAACAACTGACCACTTTGGAACTTGTTTTAATAAAGCGGGACATATATGAAAATTTGCTCCAAATGTGGGAAATTTTTGGGACATTTTGAAAAGAGGGACACATGTCATAAATTCTGGGCTGTCCCGCCCAAAATCGGGACTCTGGTCACCTTACCTCAGCCCCATCTTTCCCCCCTTGTCTATGAATCTATACGTGTTAGAAATGTTGATACCATGTAACGTAAAAATGTGTTGTATACAGTAATTCACTGAACATTTAAGAATCCCCTTAAGCAAAATTTCATTTTCTTTAATAAATATGCATAGAAAACTACGTTGCTTTTATAAACCATACTAAATGCATCTATAAATACTATTTTAACTGAAGTCGAGAGCTGATTACTGATTTTAGATAAATTTGTGTATAAAATTGTGTATTAATTGTGTATAAATTTGTGTTATGGGTGTCGTTGTGAATCATGCTCTTAAACCGACAACTCATTGTATTGAAATTAGAAATAAGGCTAATGCTAGATTGAATCTAACGCAGAAACATATAAAATATAAATCGCCAGAAATTATAAGTAGGCTCTACACTTCATACATGAGCCCTCTTCTTGAGTATTGCATTCAGTTCAGTAGTCCTTATTTAGAGCATGACAAGGACAGACTAGAAAAAGTACAAAAGAGAGCCACAAGTATGATACCATGTCTAGACACCTTAGTTACAAAGATAGCTTGGAGCACCTAAACATGCTTTCCCAAAAGCGATGAAGGTTACGAGGTGATATGATAGAAGTATATAAAAAATAATAAATGAGTTAGATAATATAGACTGCTACTCTCTTTTACAAAGGATCACAATGATAGGACAAGAGGCCATAGCCTTAAGCTTTTTCAGCAAAGATGTAAATCACAGTTAGTACAACATAGTTTTTCGAATAGAATAGTAAAATTGTGGAATAGCTCAGATGAAGAAGTTGTGAGTTCCCATACTTTGGAGACTTTTAAGAATAAACTAGATAAATTAATGACTGAAAGAGGTATTTGGTAATGACGTTTTGCTAATAAGCCATCTTTGTCAATATACAGATTCAAGTTTATTACCACATCACCCCTTTAAAAAAGACAACTGCCATTCATCCTGAATCATTCAGGTCCATAAACCAATTTTTGTTGGATTTTAGTAATTTACAGGATAATCTCTGTAAGAAAGTCTGCAGGATTTTGTTTTGTTGGAATGTATCTGAAAGTTATGTCCAAATTTTGTCTAGCTTCTTTGATGTTTCTTAATCTGTTACGGGCAAAGACGTTTTTGAGTTTAACTCAGCAGAGTTGATCCATGCCAAGCAGATTTGACTGTCAAGCCAAACAGCCATACACCTTTTCACTGACATCGTCAAATACATGCAAGGTTTGAGGTATATCTCTGTGTCCACAAACTCTGGGAATATTTTTGTTTTGTAGTTTATTGAGATCTTTAGCTAATCTTTTCAAGCTATTTTGTTGTTTATTGGTTATAGGATCATCCCAGTCTATTTTCTGTTTCCAAAATTCTTGTAAAAGAATCCTGGATCTGATAGTAGAAGGAAGGAGTAAACCCATAGGGTCAAATATTTTTGAACTTTCGGATAAGATCTTTCTTTTTGTGTCAGCTGTTGTATCTAAGGTGTAGCCTTTTGTGCAGAGTGAGTCATGAGCTTTAGAATCTGAGTTCAAACCCAAGATCATACCTGATGTTTTCACCCTGATTGTTGGTTCTCTCAATCCTTTGTCTTCTGATTTTATTCTTTGATTTAGTCTCTCATTATTTGTGATCCACTCTCTTAATTCAAAATTACCTTCTTTCGTTATTTTATCGGTTTTTATGTAAACTTCATTTAATTCTGACTCTGTTTTGGCTGAACCTACAAGGTTATCTACGTACATAGAAGTGATCTTTCAAGAATTGAACAGTTAAATCATTTTCATCATGCAAATTTAAGTGATGTTTGATGGTTAAAGCCAGTAAACTAGGACATGCATTTGCCACAAACAAAATTACATTGAAGTTAAATGTTTTAAACCCTTTATTTATGTCATATGGCTCGTTAAGCCACAAGATTCTTAGTTGATCTTTGTCATAGTCATTTTTCAGATGAATTCTCAAAAAAAGCTTTGCTTATATCACTTTGAACTGCATAGTCATCTCATCTAAATCTTAGAAGGATTTTACAAGGCCTGAAATAAGATTAGGCCCCTCTATGAGAGAGTCATTCAAGCTATACTTATTGCTGTCTTTAAGACTACAGTTATACACAACTCTAAGTTTTGTTGTGGGTGCATCCTTTCTATAGACTCGTCTGTGAGTAAGATAATGGCAGTTGTCTTTTTTAGAGGGGTGATGTGATAATAAACTTGAATCTCTACATTGACAAAGATGGCTTATTAGCAAAACGTCATTACCAAATACCTCTTTCAGTCATTAATTTATCTAGTTTATTCTTAAAAGTCTCCAAAGTATGGGAACTCACAACTTCATCTTAGCTATTCCACAATTTTACTATTCTATTCGAAAAACTATGCTGTACTAACTGTGATTTACATCTTTGCTGAAAAAGCTTAAGGCTATGGCCTCTTGTCCTATCATTGTGATCCTTTGTAAAAGAGAGTAGAAGTCTAAATTATCTAACTCATTTATTATTTTTTATATACTTCTATCATATCACCTCGTAACCTTCATCGCTTTTGGGAGAACATGTTTAGGTGCTCCAAGCTATCTTTGTAACTAAGGTGTCTAGACATGGTATCATACTTGTGGCTCTCTTTTGTACTTTTTCTAGTCTGTCCTTGTCATGCTCTAAATAAGGACTACTGAACTGAATGCAATACTCAAGAAGAGGCCTCACGTATGAAGTGTAGGGCCTACTTATAATTTCTGGCGATTTATATTCTATATGTTTCTGCATTAGATTCAATCTAGCATTAGCCTTATTTCTAATTTCAATACAATGAGTTGTAGGTTTAAGAGCATGATTCACAACGACACCCACAACACAAATTTATACACAATTAATACACAATTTTATACACAAATTTATCTAAAATCAGTAATCAGCTCTCGACTTCAGTTAAAAAAGTATTTATAGATGCATTTAGTATGGTCTAAAAAAGCAACGTAGTTTTCTATGCATATTTATTAAAGAAAATTAAATTTTGCTTAATGGGATTCTTAAATGTTCAATGAATTACTGTATACAACACATTTTTATGTTACATGGTTTCAACATTTCTAACACGTATAGATTCATAGTCAAGGGGGGAAAGACGAGGCTGAGGTAAGGTGACCAGAGTCCCGATTTTGGGCGGGACAGCCCAGAATTTATGACATGTGTCCCTCTTTTCAAAATGTCCCAAAAATTTCCCACATTTGGAGCAAATTTTCATATATGTCCCGCTTTATTAAAACAAGTTCCAAAGTGGTCAGTTGTTGAGAAAACAATGGATTTTGCTGCTGAAAAAAACTATTTGACCCAAATTTGACACTGAATTATTTGATGCTCTCAATTAATTATCTCTTTTCATAGCACTCTGCGCCCAACACAGCGCTCTCATGTTCACCTATTTATTGCCTAAGAATCTTATTTTTACCTTTGTGCTTTTGAAATAATCGCATCACTATTGAGAATACATTACAAAAAGGGTATCAGGACGTATCATAATGCCCTGGGTTAGTATTACTATTGCATTGTAGTATTACGGCCTTCCACTCCAATCGGTGGCATAGTGTCGAACTGAGTTACTCATGCATTTCCTACCCCTCACAACTTCTAAGAAGCACAAAAGGGACCTTTATTAGCGATACTTTAAAATTTCAATAAGCTTTTTCTTATTAAGTTTGAGGGATAAGTTTCAATGAGAAAAATTGCAGACTGAATCTGTGAAAATACTTTGTCAGAGTGGTAGCTTTTTGGTGTGACTTGATATATTGCGTGTTACAAAACCAGCTCCTAGCCTGTTTTAAGAAATGCAATAAAATTTACAAAATTGACCAGTCACAGAGCAATTAAAATGAGGTCCTGAACCACCAACTGTAACAGATGAAGCTTTGTTTTAAACAGAGTATAAGAATTTTGGTAAATAGTAGGCCTTTAGATGATTTCATATATGGTTGGAATTGTAGGCCACTTTGTTGAGAGAGAGAGAGACTTTTTTATTTTAATAAAATATAGAAATCTTCTATAAATTGCATTGTGAATGAGTAAATTAAATGTTGATCATAAAGAAATTGCTGATGATACTGCTAATGCAGACTCTTTAAATGCAAATTTTACTTCAATAGCGGATAAGCCTCGCCTTATGGAAAATGTAAATATAGCTAAGGAGAACAGAGAAATAATGATATCAATATTTAAGGCTTTGAGTAAGACGTTTGATGTAATAGACCATAATATTCCACTTAATAAATTATATTGTCACGGCTTTAGAGGAGCAATCAGTGATTGGTTTAAAAGTTATTTGTCCAATAGATATCATTTTGTATCAGTAAATAAGGTTTGTTCAACTAATGCGCTTGTCAAACATGGTGTATCACAGGGGTCAGCTCTGGTCCACTGTTATTTTTATTATATATAAATGACCTTCCACGATCATCTGATATACTGATCTTCATAATGTTTGCAGAAGATACAACTGTCTCTTTTTCATGCAAAGATGTTAATACAGCTAAGGATATATTTCATTCAGAACTCATCAGTGTAATGGAATAGTTGACCACCAATAAACTCTTCCTAAATACAGTAAAACAAATTTCAAGATTTTTACTATTAAAAGAAATGTATATCTTGACGAGTTTAATGTTAATGAAATCACTATATAGGAGTGTACTTGGCAAAATTTCGTGTAATGTTTAAACTCAGAAATGTCGTCCCTAATCAGGTTTTATTGACTATTTATCATAATCTAGCTCCATTTAACTGGACTCTCTGTTCCCTTTCTTTAAGCATTCTTCAATCCAATTTGGTACTGTCCCTTTTATTCCAATTAATCCTTCTTCTAAGAATATTGTAATTTTGTCTCTGATGACACTTTCAAGATTTGCAAGTAATAGAAGTTAAACTAATTGGTCTATAGCTTTTAGCTAGGCTTTTGTGTCCTTTTGGAGTCGTGTAAAAGCGTTTTTGAACGTTTCAATATGTATTTATACGATTTCAAATGTTTAAGGCGTGAGTTCTCGATGTTAGTTTCCCTTTTCAGAAAAACGGGCACATCATATAACGTGTAAAGTAAAATTTTAAGTGAAAATTTATGTATATTGAACGAATTTGTACGAAGTTATAGATCCATACATTATGAAAGGTAAGAAATTGTGATTTCACAAGTTTTGGTTCTATTATTATTATTTACTGCAGACGACCACACGATATTGACCACAGCTGATTAAATCTAGCGAAATTGGCCACTCGTGCGACAAATTAACAAAGATTGTTCTCAAATAATTTTGTGTTGGACCCCTGGATGGATAGTGATTCATAGTTACTCCTATGAGAGAAATGAAATTAAAAAAATGTAGGTCTTTAGACCCGTGCTGACATTTTTACTAGTTACTACATAGGATATTGCGGTATCTGGCAATATGTTGCTTACATTATGACGATGAACAGTTGTGGTAATACAAATTTCCTGAAAGTTATTAATATTTTTTACTAGTTTATTTGTTAAGGGCGTTACTTTTTATTCAGACTTTACTCTTGGCCTATCTAAATTTTAGGCTTACTTCATTTTTTATTTCGCAAATTGGCTTCCATTCTCATTACCCTCCTCCAGGACTGTAAACACAACACAGGAGGGGTCCAATGCCGGCACTCCTTCCTTGAGTGTGATCGGAGAGGAACTTTCGAACACGAAATTTCACCCGCCATTCCTTCGCGATGCGTATGCAAGGTCAGTACTTCTTCGTTGTTTTGTTGGTTACTATTATTTTCTTTCTTTCTGTGACCATTTAGGTCACTGGGAAGCCATCCTTCCCCCTGCGGTGTCCGAGTGTTCTGTCATGGGAAGTGGTGTTGTAGTGCCCCAGATTCGCTCCTCGCCTTTTCTTTGTTTCGATTAAGAAACGCCTGTTGTTCAGTGAGGTGGAGGTAAAGGGGAGAGTCGAGCAATGGGTTGTGCTTACTGCGGGTCTGATCTTTGCTGCGCCATCTGTTAACACTCGGCGGAGTCATACTCGTACTTACTACAGATTGGGGGTACCCACTAACCTCCACTTTTGAGTCACTGGGAGGAGGCATTATTTATGTGTGTAATTTTGATAAAGTTGTTGGGGTCAACCCTTCACTGAAAACAGTTATTCGTTTTGTGCTGTAGCCTGCAGGTCTAAGCTTAATTAAAAGAAAGTTAATTATATATTTAAAAAATGTTTTATATGTTTTTACAGCATATACACAATAATTTCTTTTTTAAACTATTTGGCTACTTATTTTCTATGTAAATGGATTTTCTATTGGATAAGAGGAGGGGGAAAGGCAAGAGAAACAATTTTTTGGCGCCACTATAAACTAGCAAGCATCTACATTATCATATATATTTAGGATAAAAATGAAGACGTAGAGCAAAAAAGTCATTATATTTGGCTGCAGCCGACGTTTCGGGCAACTCTACCCATTTTCAATGCCTAAAAAATAAAAGCTAAAATTAATACATGACAAAAAATATATAAATGTCGAGAGCTAAAACTAATCTAGAGTACAAAATTAAAACTGTTCAATAATAAAACAGGCATAAACAGACATAAACCAAAATCAAATCGAAAGTAAAAAATACAGGGTGTACAAAAAGTCAGGATCTATTTTTGTGAAGCACTTGGAAATTATATGGAATTCAATCATAAAATGATAAAGTGGTAACATTTATTAAATAATTAGGAGTAGGATTCGACGTGACGCCCATCAGTATCCCTGCACAGCTTAAATCGTTCCGCAGCATTTCTAAACACATTCTGGAGCATTTGCGGGGTTATGTTATCTGCAGCAGTTCGTATACGTGTACGTAAGTTTTCAAGACTCGTAATCTTCGTCTGATAGACGTGCGATTCGATAAAGCCCCATGCAAAGAAATCTAAAGGGGTTAAATCTGGTGATCTCGCTGGCCAAGGTCTGTTGCTTCCGCGTCCGATGCAGCGATTTGGAAAACGTCCATTTAGATAATCCTGAACAATTTTGGCACAGTGACAAGGAGCACCATCATGTTGATAGACGACGGGGATAGGATTGTTAGTACCGTCATCTATCAACATGATGGTGCTCTTTGTCACTATGTATATGGAGAAAAGTAGAGAAATTGCAATGAGATTCTTTTTCCTCGGAACTGGAAATTATCAAAACGTAGCCTAACTTGACTTAAAAGGTCGGCCTACTACGCCTATGGTAGAAGTGATAGGTAAATTTACGCGTATGAGTCTATATTTAACTGAGTTAAATTAAACGTAACAAATCTAGTGCAACGTAAAATGATCAAATAAAAGACCCATTTTAGTGCATGGCGCACTCTGGCAACTAGTCTTGTAACCGATATATATATATATATATATATATATATATATATATATATATATATTACTGTCTTGTACTGTCTTGTAAACACTATATCGTAAGATTGCGATGATTCGTTCTACAAATTGTGCAAATACCAGAATTACTCAATGCCGTCTGCAAATTTATATTGAAGCACAATAATTGGATAAAAGTGGAAAAATTAATAATTTAGCCCTAATTTAGTTTCTAATTTGTTTTAAAAATCATATTAACTCATTTCACGTTATAGTTTAACGATAAAATAGCGTATTATGATGAAAATTTGTATATGTGTTAAACTTAGTTTATCTTATTTGATTTATTTGCCTAAAAGCTCGCCCCACCAAATGTCTGATAGGCCTCGTTAAACAGCGAGAAGCTCAATAGGAAGTACTTTTGGCGTTTCTTTTTTTTTATTTGGTCCCATAAACGTATTTGTTTATGTTTAATAGGCCTGTCTATTAGGTCGTATTTGGAGACCTTGTCGGTCTACCTGTTGTTGGTGAGTAAGGTGGTGGTGGATTGTTGTTGGTGAGTAAGGCGGTGGTAGAGGTGGGTTGTTGGTTTCACCATCATTCGTTTGGACGCTTGGTTGTAGCTTTCATATCGGACACGTGGTGTTAATGGGGTGTGCTCCTAAAGAGTCGTAGCCCTCATCTGTTGATGGGGTGAGCTCCTTTTAAAAGTCGTAGCCCTCATTTCACTATGTGTTGTTGGAGCTCCTAAAAGTCTATACGAGTGTTGGTGATGCTTTTCTGTGTGGTGGTTGTGCTCGTATATATATTTTGCTATTGAGGCTTTCTTTGCATGCATCAATTTGTGTGGTGGTGGTTGTGCTCGTATGACGATTGTTGGTGATGTGATACTTTTTTGTGTGGTGGTTGTGCTAGTATGACGATTGTTGGTTATGCTTTTGTGTGTGTGTGTGTACGAATTGTTCATTCATTTATTATATATTTTTTTTCTTTATTTCCGCACGAGTTGCGAAATATATTTTCCTGTACTAATATTTTGTTAATACTGTGCTTTGTATAATTATATATTTTCCATTCTATTATTTGACCATATATATATGTCCCATTGCATATCCACTAATTCAGTTAAATAACCAGAACGTTGAATTGGTGTTTTAAAATTTATTCCTTGTACACAATTATATCATTTGTTTGGTTTCGGATTTCTGAATAATTAATTAATTGCTATTTCTCAAATCGGTCTGTTAAACCAGCTAATGGATGAATATATGGAATAATTTAGTCATTCCGTCGTATGTATAGGGGTGTGTATTTAAATTCTAATTATTTGTTTAATAAACAGAATTTCTTTTAATCTTAAAATAATTAGTTCTCAATAACTTTAAGGAGAAAATTCACCTGCTTTGGTAAATCGTGTGAATTAAAATAAATGGTGGTACCTGACAACTATCCTCATATAAATAAAATTAAAATAAATGGTGGTATTTAGCAACTCTCCCTACTAAGGAATACCTGAACAATTAAAATGCTATCTGGCAACTCAGCAGCCAAATGGCTGAATAATATAAGGAATAATTAAATAAATATTGCTATCTGGCAACTCAGCCTTCTAGGCTGATTAATATATGGATTAATTTAATATTTAATGCTATCTGGCAACTCAGCCTTCTAACCCAACTGGCTGATTAATATATGGAATAATTAAATACATGGCGCTATCTGGCAACTCAGCCAACTGGCTGATTAGGGGCCTATAAGAGAGAGGCGGGCGGGTGAAGGAGTCATATGAGCTTGGCAGGCAGTCAAGTGAACACCCTTTCTCTGGGTTCCCACCTCTGGGTCTCTCCACCTTCCTCTCTCTCTTTCTGTCCCTTTGGGGGGTTCAGCTTGGCTGATAACTCCAAGTTGCATGCCCCTTGCAATCCCATTTTGGGGTTGGCAACAAAGGGTTGGTACTTCCCTTTGGGGGGTTCAGCTTGGGGGATAACTCCAAGTTGCATACCCCTTGCAATCCCAGTTTGGGTTTGGCAACAAAGGGGGTTGCGGATTTTTTTTTTTTTTTTTTTTTTTTTTTTAACAAAGGGGGTGGGGTTGACATCAAGGGGTGGGGTAGAGTGCCCTGCAACAAGGGGGTGGGGTTGGCATCAAGTGGTGGGGTAGAGTGCCCTGCAACAAGGGGTTGGGGGTTGGCACTCTTGCAACAAATGGGGTGGGGTCGGCACTCTTGCAACAAAGGGGGTTGGGGTTGACACACTTGCAACAAAGGGTTGGGGTTGGCACTCTTGCAACAAAGGGGGTGGCACTCTTGCAACATTACGTAACATTCCTGCACTCAAGGATTTTGCGCCCATAGTACTGGGCGCGACTGCTTGAGCCCCTGCCCCTTAAATGTTCTCTGCACGGCAATGCGAAGTAGGGCTTTCGACGATCCTCCTTCTTCTGTATATTCTTAATAATATACAGTGGCGCTCATAAGTATTCGTACAAAGAAATATTTGAGTAATATTCGTCCTCATCTTTTGTGCCATGCATAGGATATTGATGAAAGTTTACCGTTCGTTCGTTTGGAAAAATTTAACAAATAAAAAAAATAGTTCAACCCCAACATACAAGTATAATATAAAACATCAAAGAATTTGAGGAAAATAAAAAAAAAGTTAAAATACAAAAGTTTTCGTACATTTATTTGGAAAATTATTTAATACTTTGTGTGTCCACCTTAGACTCGAAGAATTTACAACTTTTATCAGTATTTGGCTGTTTATTGATTAGGGACCGTTGGCAATTCGGAATTCTAGAATTTTCCCTTTGAATCTTCATGGAAGACGGTTGACTGTACACGCCATTAGTAAGCAATGGGTCGTCTTGGTAAAGAGCTGTCTACAGATCTTAAGAGATATGTTATTTCTGCACACGAGTCTGAAAAGAGTTATAGGAAGACAGGAGAAGAACTTCGAATTCCATTTTCGACGGTTGCTACAGTTATAAAGAAATGGAAAGGCTTTGGAGCAATGAAAACTCTGCCAAGGTGTGGACGACCTTGCAAGATTTCAGAATGGATTGCAAGATTGCAGATGGATTGTAAAAGAGTGACTGTTACGAAACCACGAGTGACTGCAGGTGATATTTGTCAAATATTAAGACTATCTAAGATCGATGTCCATCCCTCTACTGTACGTCGTACATTGAGAAAGAAAGGTTTGCATGGAAGAGTTGGACGAAGAAAACCTATGCTACGAAAAAAAGCGCATAAAGAAGCTCATTTAAAGAAAACGAAGGATCATCAAAATGATGGATTTGCATTCTGGAAGAAAGTTCTCTGGTCAAACAAGACCAAAATTCAATTATTTGGTAACAACAAGCAGCGGTATGTTTGGCGAAAATTAAATGCTGCATTCGAGGAAACAAAACATCCTTCCTACGATTAAACATGATGGTGGTAGTTTGCTTCATTGGGGATGCTTTAGTGCTTCTGATCCAGGAAAGCTTGTTGTTATCAATGGAATCTTACATTCGAAGAAATATTAGGAAAATTTAAAAATATGGAACAAGTGTAGTTTACGTCCCCCATGACACAAAAGGGGAAACAAACTACACTAGGTCAAAGTTGGGGAACGTAAACTACACTAGGATCTTTAGAAGACATTTTTTAAATGCATCCATCGAATAAAACGTTAAAACTAACGAAAATATGAATCTTTTCTGTTTGGGGGCTAGCAGCGAATTTTAATGAAAATCGGTATACTAATGTAGTTTTGGTCACTGATTTCAAAAATAACTTTCTTTTCTTGGAGAAATGAAAAAACAAACATGTTAGAGCACTTTAAATAATGTGTTTTTAACGAAAATATCATGACTTAACCTAACCAATCGTCAAGGGCGTACAGTTGACCTAACCGAGCATTCAATTGACCTAACCTGGCATTCAGTTGACCTAACCGGGCATTCAATTGACCTAACTGGGCATTAATTCTTGATTTTTTTCTGCTACTTTACAGATCTGCCGGGGTCCTTCAAAAAACGTATTCTTCGTAAAGTTGCACTTTTGACCGTTTGACCGAAACTTTTGGCAACGAAAGAACTGGGTATTTTTATCAAAGGAACGCACTTTCCCACACTTAGAGCACTTTTTCATAAACAGTAGCAGTTTGTGACACTGGCTAAATTTAATACAATCCTCTGTAACTAGTTCAAGCTATTTAAAACACATATTAATTATTTAAAGTGCTCTAACATGTTTGTTTTTCATTTCTCCAAAAAAAGAAAGTTATTTTTTAAATCAGTGACCAAAACTACATTAGTATACCGATTTTCATTAATTAAAATTCGCTGCTAGCCCCCAAACGGAAAAGACCCGAAAAGACTACGACTTAACCTAACCTGATGACTGGTTAGGTTAAGTCGTAATATTTTCGTTAGTTTTAACGTTTTATTTGATTAGGTATACACGGACAAAGTTGGGGAACGCAAACTACACTAAGCTAATGTAGGGGAACGTAAACTACACTAGGATAATGTAAGGGAACGTAGGGGAACTTTCAAGCTTCTCAAATGGCCCAAGCAGCATGGTTGCATTTAGGGAGAGGGAGGTGGGGCTAATGGGGTATGGGAGATGATAATGTGGTGAAATGGGGATGGGAGGAGTGTCAGTGCCAAGGTGAGGATGGGTATCCCCCCAAAATAAAGAAATGAATATAGAGTATAGTAACCTAACCTAATTTAAACTGGAAAATAAATAAAAAATTAAAAATATGGGTGGTACCACAGCCCCACTGCTACTATGAATATAAAGTATAGTAAACTAACCTAACTTAAAATTGTAAAAAGTAGAATGCAGCGGTATTTAGAACCCTACAACGTATTATATCCAAATCAATATGGCGTAATCCATATAATAAAACAACTGAAATGGCTATTTTAAATCTTATGAAAAATGCAAATATATCTAAAGATAACAAAGAAATAATGTTAGCAATAGTTATGGATTTGAGTAAGGCGTTTTGATGTAATAGACCATAATATTATACTTAATAAATTATATTGTTACAGCTTTAGAGGAGCAATCAGTGATTGGTTTAAAAGTTATTTGTCCAATAAATATCATTTTGTATCAGTAAACAAGGTTTGCTCAACTAAAGCGCTTGTCAAACATGCACAGGGCTCAGTTCTGGGTCCACTGTTATTTTTATTATATAGAAGTGACCTTCTACGTTCATCTGATATACTGAACTTCATAATATTTGTAGATGATACAAATGTGTCTTTTTCTTGCAAAGATGTTAATTCAGCTAAGAATATATTTAATTTAGAATTCATCAGAGTAATGAAATGGTTGACCACCAATAAACTCTTCCTAAATACCAGTAAAACAAATTTCATGATTTTTACTATTAAAAAAATGTATATCTTGATGAACTTAATGTTAATGAAATCGCTATAAAGGAGTGTACTGTAACAAAATTTCTTGGTGTAATGTAAAATAAGAATTTGCAATGGAGTGATCTTGTAAATTACTGTATATAACGAAAAAGATTTCAAGGAGCGTTGCTATAATGTTTAAACTTAGAAATGTAGTCCCTAAACAGGGTTTATTGACTCTTTATCATACTCTTGTTCTTCCTTATATAACGTACTGCACCCTTGTTTGGGGAAACTCCGCTAACAACAAATTAAACGGTATATTTGTCATCCAAAAAAGAGCAATATGGTTATTATCTGATGCTGATTTCCTTGATCACTCTAGTGCATTATTTAAAGAGCTAAAACTACTAAAGCTCAATGATGTAATCAAACTGGCATATTTTATTTTTATTTACAAGTGTAATAACAAAATCATTAATTTGCAATGGGTAAATAGATATTTTGTAACTCATCAAGAAATCCACTCGTATCAAACCAGAAATAAAATAGGTCAAAGCCTGTTATACCTCAATTTAGATTGTCTTCATCTCAAAAACTACCCATTTTCATTGGATCAAAACTATGGAACCATTTAAATGCTGATCTAAAAAATATTGTGAATGTAAATTCGTATAAAACGAAGTTGAAATCTCGATTAATAATGGCATACTGACAAAAATCTAGGATTAATGTACATTACTAATGTTTATTATTTTTTGTGTAATCTAGTATTAAAGACACACTTCTTGTGATTGTTCAGTTCTTATCTCTCATGTATAATATTGATTTGTTTGTATGGTATTGGTATAATACCTTCAATAATGACCTCGTATTTGTCATTTGGATAATGATAATTTAAGATTAATACATACTTTAACTACTAATAATGCTTATTTACTTATTTATTTATTTATTATTAATTAATAATAACTAGATGTTTATTTTAATAAGAGCCCAGTAAAGCCTAAAGCTTAAGGGTCAAATTAAATTAAATAAATATGCCAGCGTCACGATTATTTATGTCATTGTAAATTGTAAAACCAATGTATTTATTTTATTATTAATAAAGGTTATTCAAAATTGAATTATTCAAACCTAAACTAACCTAACCTAATCTAATATTATATATATATTTTTTTTTTTAAGTTCGGGAAGAACCGATTCGCCTCTATTTAAAAGGGCATATCTCGGCGGAAAAACAAAGAAAAAGTGAGAGGAAAGACAGAGGAAAAAGAAAGGGTGGAGGGGACAGTCGAAGTGGAAAAAGACCAAGGATGACAAGGACTGCAGGGTCGAGCCCCATCATCCTTGGGTGCTAGGGCCGGGAGGGCGCACGTGAAACCTCCAGGAACAAGCACGTACAAACGAGCACAAAGAGCACTCAAGAGCACGAGCTTAGAACCCCCTTGCGGGGATATATATATATATATATATATATATAATTAGATTAGGTTAGGTTAGTTTAGGTTTGAATAATTCAATTTTGAATAACCTTTATTAATAATATATATATATATATATATATATATATATATATATATATATATATATATATATATATATAGGGTGGGTAAAAAAGTGACCTCTTACAGGTAAACTGTCATATTAAAAAAAGTAAGGGCTCCCAAACTTCATAGATGCTTACCTTAGCATGTTGTTCGTCTTAATTGAGAAGTTGATCGATGTATCCCAACTTCCTGCTCAATGCAGGCCTCCAAACGTGGACGCCACTCAGCAATACACTTGTTTACATATCGTTGAGACACCTTCTCCCAGACGAGCAGAATTCTTTCGCGTAGTTCATCTATGTCTCTTGTCTCTTATATTGGTACCAGGGATGTAAACTTTGGACTTCAGGGCTTCCCAAACACCATAATCTAGTGGTGAAAGATCGGGGCTACTAGCCGGCCACATATTGGGTTCGATAAAATCCGGTGTTTCGTTCTCAAGGAATGTGACAGTTTTCGTGCTCTGTGAACAGGGGCTCCATCTTGTTGGAAAGTATATCTTTCACCACTAATTCGTCGAATATCATTTAGATAGAGTGAAAGATATACTTTCCAACAAGATGGAGCCCCTGCTCACAGAGCACGCCAAACTGTCATATTACTTGAGAACGAAACACTGGATTTTATCGAACCCAATATGTGGCCGGCTAGTAGTCCCGATCTTTCACCACTAGATTATAGTGTTTGGGAAGCCCTGCAAGTCCAAAGTTTAATGCCTGGTACCAATATAAGAGACATAGATGAACTACGCGAAAGAATTCTGCTCGGCTGGGAGAAGGTGTCTCAACGATATGTAAATAGGTGTATTGATCAGTGGTGTCCACGTTTGAAGGCCTGCGTTGAGCAGGAAGAGGGACACATCGAGCAACTTCTCAATTAAGACGAACAACATGCTAAGGTAAGCATCTATGAAGTTTGGGAGCTCTAGTCCCCTTACCTTTTTAAATATGACAGTTTTCCTCTAAGGGGTAACCTTTTTTTACCCACCCTATATATATGATGCAAACCCACAGGGAAAGAGAAAAATGATTGGAATCATTTTTCTTTTTCCCTGTGGGTTTACATCATTCATTCATTTCACATGTTTAATTGTGAAATTCATCATATATATATATATATTATATATATATATATATATATAATATATATATATTACGTGTACAGGGTGGGCCGTAAGTTTCCATACATAGGAAAAATAAACATTTTTTTATGGACAACCATTTTTATTTATATAATATGCTCTACATGGTTGCCATTGTTTTGAAAACACATTTCAATACGTGTTCCCCACTCTTGATGAACACGCATTAGCACAGTTGACGTTATGCTTGTAATGGCGTGGTGATACGTTCCTTTAGATGATTTATGTCTCGTATCTTTTCCTGATACACCATGGCCTTCAAGTGCCCCCAAAGATAGAAATCAAGGGGGGTGAGATCTGGGGATCTGGGAGGCCACTCCACAGGACCACGCCGACCAATCCAAGCATCCGGAAACTGCTGATCCAAATACCGACGCACGTGAAGACCATAATGAGGTGGAGCTCCATCTTGCTGGAAGTAAACTGGGAAGTTACCTTCCTCGTTTAGCAGGGATGGGAAAATCTCTTCTTGCAACATGTTAAGATACCTTTCGGCATTAAGATTTCCACTGACAAATATTGGTCCAATAATTCTGTCACCCCATATCCCGGCCCACACCATCACTTTACCGGCACCTTGCATCTTCGTCGGACTCAGCCAGTTAGGGTTAGCATTACTCCAATAACGTATGTTTTGCCGATTAACCTCTCCATTGACGTAAAAATTTGCTTCATCAGTAAACAAGATCTTAGTTGAAAAGTTTGCATCCTCGTTCACTTTGGTTAATGCCCATTCACAGAATTCCATCCGTCTATCCGGGTCGTCTTCACTCAAATGCTGTGCCATATGCAATTTGTATGGATGCCATTTGTTTGCTTTCAAAATGCGCCTGATACTCGATCTGCTGACACCACTTTCTGCAGACAACCGTCGTGTACTTTTTCTGGGACTCCGTGTAAGCGCTGTAAGTATCGTAGCTGTTGTCTTCATCGGTGGCTGTACGTCTTGGACCACTTCGCGGTTGATCTGCAACATTTCCAGTTTTCTGAAACTTGTTAATAAGTTTTGCCACAGTGTCGTTTGTGATGTTCGTTCCATGTTGTCTGTTAAAGTTCATTGCAACCATGCGACTGCTTCCCGACCCAGCCATCAGTATGATTTCAATTCGTTGCTCTTTCGTCAAACGCATATTCTTAGGGTATCTGAAACATAAAAACAAACGTTTAAATTTTCCTATGTATGGAAACTTACGGCCCACCCTGTATATATACATATACACACGGGTTGGTGCAAAAGTCGCGCATCATAGGAATTTTCAGTGTTGATTATAATATATATTTTTTTTCTTTTAGGTAGGATATGGCTGCGAAATTAACAATAGACGAGAGGGTGAGCTTGGTTTTAATGCATAGAATACCAGGTACTAGAAATCGATGAATCGGTACACAATTTAAATTCTGTATCGATTCATCGATTTGTTGTACCTGGTATTCCATACATTAAAACAAAGCTCACCCTCTCGTCTATTGTTAATTTCGCCCTTAGAGGCGGGGCCACCAGCTTGACCTCTGTGTGAAGAGAGACCAACGCACGAAACAACATAAGGTTCATAAGGTGTATATACTGTATATATACACACACACACACACCTTTCCTTTCAACCTTTCAAAGGTTCCGCGCGATGATTCCTCATCTCACGAAGGTCAAGCTTGTCGCCCCTCCACTCGAGTTGGCCTGGTGAAGTAGTGAGTTGGTTTCATGTACTCTCCACCTCACATAGCCAGGTACACCCGGCTCATCGGGGATTGTTCTGAGCCAGGCGTCTAGTCTTCTTTTGAAGATGTCTACTGCAACACCATTCGTGTTCCTTAGGTCTTTGGGCAGCTGATTAAACAGTTTTGGTCCTCTCACCACAAAACTATTTTCTTTCGGGGTTAAGAATGTGCCCTGTCTCGCCTTTAATTTGGGAACACGACACAGTCTTCCTTTTCTACTTTCCATCATTGTTTGGGGAGTTACAGGGTTCAGAGTAAGATTAGGGACTAGTTTCTCATTATTTTCCAAGTGTAAATAATTGTGTATCTCTCTCTCCTCCTTTCCAGTGAACTTGATCTTGGCTGTGAAGCTTCTCTGAATTCCTTCTAACTGATGTCTTCTTTTTTATATGGGGATGTTAGGACAGAGCAGTATTCCAATTTGGGTATGATCAGGGTTTTCAGTAGAGGAATCATTACATTCCTATCCCTTCGTTTAAAGGTTCTCAATATCTGCCCCGTTATTCTCTTTGCTCTGTTTACTGCTATCTTATTTTGTGTTTCAAATTTCGCATCATCAGTCATTACAACCCTTAAATCTTTTGCTCTAGAATTTCTCTGAATTTCCTGTCCATTTGGGGTATAATATTCCATGGATTTTAGGTCTTCTCTTTTTCTGTACCGTAACAGCTGAAATTTCTCAGTGTTAAACTTCATATTGTTGTCTTCCGTCCACTTGTAGATTCTGTTCATGTCGGTTTGTAGAGATCCTATATCTTCTGGGTTTCGTATTTTTCTACTGACCTTTGTGTCATCAGCAGAGGATGTTACTGTGCTGTCTCTGGTAACGTCCTCATCTATGTCAGTTAGCATGATTATAAAGAGTAGTGGAGCTAATACTGTTCCTTGTGGTACTGAGCTGAGGACCTCTGATTATAATGAAGATACTCCTTGTACTGTAACGACTTGCCGCCGTTCACTGAGGAAATTATATATCCATTTCCCTACTTTTCCTGTTATTCCCATATACTTCAGTTTATGTATTATGATTCCATGGTCACACTTGTCGAATGCTTTGGCAAAGTCTGTGTATATTACATCATTGTTTTCATTACTTTCAAGCAAAGCTGGGCACTTGCGGGTTTTTTTGCGGTACTGCGGTACTGCGGTACTACCGCACTACCAAACCGGTACCGCATAACGCAGTACCGCAAAGGATCGCTGAAAGTACAGCAGTACCGCTACCGCATTTTTTGCGGTACTGCGTTATGCGGTACCGGTTTGGTAGTGCGGTAGTACCGCAGTACCGCAGTACCGCAAAAAAAACCGCAAGTGCCCAGCTTTGCTTTCAAGTGCATCAATAATGTTGTTGTAGTGTTCCATTAATTGTGATAGGCATGATCTGCCTGACTGAAACCCATGTTCGTTATCATTGAATTTTTTCTGAGTTTCCAAAAAGTCATAGATTTTCTGTGTAACTATTCTTTCAAATATTTTAGTGAGATGAGATGTAAGCGACACTGGCCTATAGTTTTTGGCCTCTGGTCGATCTCCTCCTTTATATATTGGGACTATGTTCGCGCTCTTTAGGATGCCCGGTATTTCTCCAGTGTCTAGTGGGCGTTTCCATATTCAATATAGGGGCTGAGCGATTGCATTCTTGCAGTTTTTGATCAGTGCGGCATTCCATTTATCAGGTCCTGCTGCTGAGTGTGTTTTTAGTTTCCCTATAGCTTGTGTAATATCATCTGTCGTAAAGTCGAAGTCCGTTATACTTTCCCCTTGTAGTTCTTCTTCAAAGAACGCGTTTCTATCGGATATCAGTTTGTCAGTTTTTGGGATACTGAAAGATGATTCATACTGAGCTCTTAATATTTCAGATACTTCTGTTAGATCATCAGATAAAGCACTGTTCTCGTTTTTCAAAGGTCCAATAGTCGCATGGTTTTTCGACTTTCTTTTTGCAAAATTATAAAAGTACCTAGAGTTAACCTTTATCGCTTCTGTAGCGTTGTCTTCTTCTTTTTCTGTATGCTTTTCAATTAGTTCCTGTATGACGTTATCGATACTCTTCAGTTTATCATTTAATATTTTTCTGATGTTGTTATCTTTACAGTTACTTAATTTTGCAGTCACTCTTTTTCTCTTTCGGAACAATGACCTCTTTTGTCTCTCGGACCTACTTCTCTTTCCTCTTTGTTGTATTTTTGGGACATGTCTTTCTACAATTTCTAACGTCTTCTCCTCTAAAGTCATTAGCATCTCTTCCGTTGTCTTGGCCTCGAAAATGGGTTTCCAATCTATTACTTCCATACTTGATGCAACATCTTCCCAGTTTAAAGCTTTGGAGTGAAAATTAAAAATTTCGAATTTGCTTCTTTCTGTTGTTCGTGTTGTTTCCTTTCCTGTTGCTTTTATATTGGTTATTTCAATGATGTTGTAGTCCGATATTATAGTTGGGATATTTCTACATTATGAATTAGGTTGCTGTTGTTTGTAAATACCAAATCTAGGCAGTTGTTTTTTCTTGTGTTTTCTGTTATTTCTTGTGTTAACATAAATTCATCAGCTAGAGCTAGTAGCATTTTTACCTGCTCCTGGTCTTCCCGTGTGCCCCCCTTGTCCTGGTGTATACATACATTTTTTCCTATCCTTTTATATTTCATGGATGTGAAATTAAAATCACCACAGAGAAAAATATTTGGGGTTGGAGAGTGTAGATATTTTACCCAGTTTCTTACATCTGTAATGGAATCTGAAAATTTTGAGGTCGGCGTGTTTGGGGGTCTGTACATTACAATTAGTACCATATTTAATTTTTCAGCTTTTGTTGCTACACATTCTACGTAGCTGTTTGAGGTCCTTATAGTCATTTCTGCCATATGCCTTTCACGTGTGTAAATAGCACATCCTACTTTACGTCTCACTGTTCTGTCGGCTCGGAGGATGCTATAGTTATCAATTTGTATTTCTTTTTTATCAACACAGGACTCACAGTTTTCACAGTTCGCCTGACAGTCCTTTAGATGAGTTTCCGTGAGGCATGCAAAGTCTGCTTCGGCTTCTTGCATGAGTCCTTTCAGGTATAAAACTTTGTCTGGGGAATGATTTCATTTAAGGCCCTGAATGTTGGCTAGGATTACTTTTGTTTTTTCTCTATCGTTTTCGCATAGAGGTGGCTCAGATTCGTTTTCCAATGTGGCGCCGGTTTCGTTGCCTTGTGGTCCTCCGAGAATTTGCCTCCTTTTATCTTTGTCGGTACCTGTTGTCCCGGTAACGCATGAAGTGTCTTTGTGCATGCCTTCTGTCCGGCTCTCGGATTCCTATATTTGTTAGCTGGTTTTGTATTTGCTGGATAGTATTTAGCAGCTGAATTGTGTTGCCTACGTCTAAAAAATTGGTACCCTTCTTTGATGTTCGTTTTTCCTGTTCACCCGTTGCGTTCCTTTGAGGGTGGTGGTAACGGCATATTTGTCCGTATTTGCACCTCCCATATCTTGCATAGGTGTTGCAGTCTGTAAGATGGTAGAACTTGCACTTCTTATCAAATTTGCAATATTCACTTGTGTACTGTGTTGCATAATGTGGGATGTGCGTAGATGCACTGCCCAACCCGATATCTGCAGTTCCCTTTTGCGTAATATACTGGGTGATCCAGATAAATGGGACCCATAAAAAAAAGCCAAATATTCTTAATATTTAATTCCTTTCATAAAAACTATATATCATTCGAAAGAGTAGAGTTACAAGTTTATTATGAAATATTTATTTTTTAAAAATGTCTCCTTTTAAATGTGCTCCATTAGTTGACAAGCATTCCAGTGTTCTCGCTTGTAAGTTCTGCATCACTTTTGCAAGAGTGTGCGGTGGTATGGCCTGTATCTCATTTGTGATGGCGGCCTTCAATTCTTGCAAGGTCGTTGGGTTATTTCTGTAGACCCTACTCTTTAAATATCCCCAGAGATAATAATCTAAGGGAGAAAAATCCGGAAACCTTGCGGGCCATTCAACGTCTCCAAATCTTGAGATTAACTCGCCTGGAAACGTTTGACGCAAAACTGCCATGCAATTCCTCGTGGTATGGCAGGTAGCTCCGTCTTGTTGGAACCAGTGGTTTTCTAGACAAAGATCTCTTAATTTAGGAATAAGGAAATCGGTCAACATTTTTCGTAGCGATCACCATTTACAGTGACCGTGTTTCCGGTGGAATCCTCGAAAAAGTACGGCCCTATGATCTGAGATGCAGTAAGACCACACCAAACAGTTACACGCTGACTATGCAACGGGACTTCGGTAATATTCAATGGATTTTCGGTTGCCCAGAAACGACAATTTTGTTTGTTTACAGTTCCATTCAAGTGAAAATGGGCTTCGTCTGACATAATCAAAGTTGCTAGAAAATTAGTGGTGTCATTTACCTTCTGTTGGATCCATTGACAGAATTGTCGTCTTCGTGCGAAATCTCCATCGTTTAGTTGTTGCACTGTTTGAATTTTATATGGAAAGAGCATTAAATTTTGCTTGAATATACGGTGTGTTGTTCCATATCCAACTCCTAACAGCTGAGAAGCACGTCTGATGCTTATGTTAGGATTATCCTGTACAATTTCATGAGTTCTGTTAATGATCTCGTCTATCCTTGCTGTGCGCACTCTTCCAGTTGGTTTTCTTTTTCCAATGCTGCCAGTTAGGGAAAAATTTCTGACACACCGACGGATTACTTTCTTAGAAGGTGATTTTGACATCCGAAAATTTGTCTTGAAAGATCTTTGAGCTGAAACTACACTTCTTCCATGCTCATAATATTGCTCAGTTATGAAACGCAGCTGTTCCACAGTCCATGCAGTCATCTTGAAGGGTTAGTTTTAACTAACACTTTTATTTGTTTTGTATCTTATCTTGTCTTGTATTGTCAAAACCTATACAATCCTGTACAAACTTGTAACTATCCTCTTTCGAATGATGCGTATGATTTTATAAAAGGACTTATACTTTAAGAGTTACAGGGGTTTCTTTTGGGTCCCATTTCTCTGGATCACCCTTTATATATATATATATATACACACACACACACATATATATATATATATATATATATATATATATATATATATATATATATATATATATATATATATATAAAATAATAATATATATATATATAGGGCGTCCCAAAAAAATGTATACACACTTTAAATACTTATAAAGGCAGTGTTTATTAAAATACATTTCATTTTCAAAATGTAATAGAATCTACAGACATTATTTAATTGTTTTGTCAACGCCTGTTTTCAAACTGACGTCCGTTCTGGTCCAGGCACTGCTGATAACGCGAAGCAATGGAATCGCAAACATCACGAAACATTTCGTTTGGTATTTGTGTGCATTCTCGTTCAATGGCTGCTCTCAATTCAGCGACTGTTGCAGGTTTTATAGCGTAGACTTTGTCTTTTAAGTATCCCCATAAAAAAGTCTAGTGGTGTGAGGTCTGGTGAACGCGGAGGGTATTCTACGAAACCCCTTCGTCCAATCCACATCCACATCGTGCCAAGTACCACTCGCAATACTTCACTCTTCGGTCCGGATCATCTTCATTAATAGCATGGACTAATCTTGGAATGTAACTTTTCCATTGACAGCGCTTCAAAATGCGTTGGACAGACGATTCTGAAATTCCTACCTCACGACTCGCTTGCCGCACAGATTTTCTTGGACTTTGGTGATACGTTTCCAGTACTCTTTCTTGCTTTGTGGGGCTTGTCGATGTCCGTGGTCTTCCGGAACGCTTCTTGTGGACATTCTGAACAGTTCCATCGGCTTCAAACTTATCTCTAATTCGAGTGATGGTAAGTCGCGTTGGTGGATCTGTTTGAAACTCCCTCCTAAACTGTCTTTGCACTTCAACTGCGTTTTCACACTTCCAGTAGCATTTTAGAATGAATTTCATTTGTTCAAAGCTTAGTCTGACTGCCATTATTAATTCTAATGAGTTTAACTTGGAAAGAAAGAAACATCGATTGAGCTATCAGCTGTTAAAGTGTGTATACATTTTTTTGGGACGCCCTGTATATATACCATATGTCCCACAAAAAAGTACACCCAACTTTAGATTGTACTAACTCCTCCAAAAATTGAGATATTTTGGATCTGTTTGTTTGATTTAATATAGCAAATTATTCTTTGTTAACGTTCAAATTTATTCATGTTTAAACAGGTGTATTGATCAGTGGCGTCCATGTTTGGAGGCCTGCGTTGAACAGGAAGAGGGATACATCGAGCAACTTCTCAGTTAAGACGAACAACATGCTAAGGTAAGCATCTATGAAGTTTGGGAGCTGTAGTCCCCTTACTTTTTTTGATATGACAGTTTACCTCTAAGGGGTCACTTTTTTTTTATCCACTCTGTATATATAAACTTAATGTAGTCAAAAAATATACAAACTGATAACTCTACATATAAAGTGGAGTTTGAGAACCCTCGCGTTACTAAAGCATCAAAGCTGATAACATAACTTCATATACACAAAGATAGAATAGATAGAATAACCTTTATTAATAATAATAAAATAAATACATTTTTCAATTTACAAAGACATGAATAATTTTGAAGCTTGACTATTTATTTAATTTAATTTGGCCCTTAAGCTTTAGGCTTTACTGGGCTCTTATTAAAAATAAGCAGCTAGTTGTTATTCATTAATAATAATAAATAAATAAATAAGTAAATAAGTATTATTAATAGTTAAAACATGTATTACAATATTAAACAATATTAATGGACAATATTAAACAATATTAGTGGACATTAATCCAAGATTTTTGTTAGTATGCCATTATTAATCAGGATTTCAACTTGGTTTTAAACAAATTTACATTCACAATATTTTTTATATCGGCATGCAAGTCATTCCATAGTTTCAATCCAATGAAAATGGGTAGTTTTTGAGATGAAGACAATCTAAATTGAGGTATAACAAGCTTTGATCTATTTCTGGTCTGATACGAGTGGATTTCTTGATGAGTTACAAAATATCTATTTACTCATTGCAAATTAATGATTTTGTTCTTACACTTGTAAATAAAAATAAAATGTGCCAGTTTAGTTATATCGTTGAGCTTTAGTAGGTTTAGCTCTTTAAATAATGCACTAGAGTGATCAAGGAAATCAGCATCAGATAATAACCTTATTGCTCGTTTTTGGATGACAAAGATACCATTTAATGCGTTGTTAGCGGAGTTTCCCCAAACAAGGGTGCAGTATGTTATATAAGGAAGAACAAGAGTATGATAAAGAGTCAATAAAACTTGTTTAGGGTCTACATTTCTAAGTTTAAACATTATAGCAACGCTCCTTGAAATCTTTTTCGCGATATAAATTACATAATCACTCCATTGCAAATTCTTATCTAGCATTACACCAAGAAATTTTGTTACAGTACACTCCTTTATGGCGATTTCATTAACATTAAGTTCATCAAAATATCCATTTCTTTTATTAGTAAAAATCATGAAATTTGTTTTACTGGTATTTAGGAAGAGTTTATTGGTGGTCAACCATTTCATTACACTGATGAATTCTGAATGAAATGTATTCTTAGCTGTATTAACATCTTTGCAAGAAAAAGAGAGTTGTATCATCTGCAAACATTATGAAGTTCAGTATATCAGATGAACGTAGAAGGTCATTTATATATAATAAAAATAACAGTGGACCCAGAACTTAGCCCTGTGGCACACCATGTTTGACAAGCGCTTTAGTTGAGCAAACTTTATTTACTGATACAAAATGATATCTATTGGACAAATAACTTTTAAACCAATCACTGTTTGCTCCTCTAAATCCGTAACAATATAATTTATTAAGTAGAATATTATGGTATATTTCTATTACATCAAATGCCCTATTCAAATCCACAAATAATGATATCATTATGTCTTTCTTCTCCTTGGCTATATATACATATTCCATAAGATTTAAAATAGCCATTTCCGTTGTTTTATCATTACGGAAGCCATATTGATTTGGAAATAATAAATTGTAGGATTCTAAATATCGCTGCATTCTACTTTTTACAATTTTTTCAAAAACTTTGCTGAACACAGATAATGAACACACCGGCCTGTAATTTGTTGCCTCATTAAAATATAGACATTGAGGTCTCTGCATATAAAAATTTCGTACGATGTATTCATCTTTTTAAGGCTTATTTTCATCAAATCAAATATATTCAGGTATTATTAACATAAATAACTAAAAATCTGCTGCGTTTTTAGCATCACAGGCAGTTGGCTTAGAATGCGTATGGCGTAATCGGCTGACAGTCAGTTTCTTTAGAGGGTACAGTCGACCCCCAACCACACACACACACACACACACAGTTTCGTTTATATATATATATATATATACACACCCTTCATTTCCATTAATATTTGTTTATATGGTGTAAAGGGGAACTAAAACAAAACTACATCGTTCTATCTGTTTAATATGTATCATTCATCAAAGACATTCGGTAAATATGTATGTACATTAGGTGCCAAACAGGGATAACACCTACATGATTTATTTAGCACACATATTTGCATCAAAGATAAAATAACACAACCAGTAGAGGAGAAATGCATATACATTAGACGCTAATACAAGTATAATACACACTGGAACTATTTTACATATATTTATATATACCGTATATATATATATATATATACACACACACTGTGTATGTATGTGTATGTATATATTAGTGATGTAGCGAAGCTGAAATTTTGCGAATCTGCGAATGCGATTGCGAATGCGAATCTGAAAATTGAGATACGCGCGAATGCGGAGGCGAATGCGAATCTTGAATTATTTTAAAAATATGGCTATTTTCTGAAATTTTACCAAGGGATGCTATTTATATAAACCAGAATACAACGATTACTATTTTTATAACGAGAAAGTAAAACAAATACAAATGCTATTATTATTTGACAACTGTTTTTATACACAATATAATAAATTTCTTACATATTAATAATGTATAATTACAATAAATATTAAAGTACATAATTACAGTTTTACATATTTAAACCCAATAGTTGGCAAGTTAAATTTAAGAAAGAGCAATTTTTCTGCCTTATCTCCTCGCAAGCGGTTTCTTTTCTCGTCATAGATCAGGCCAGCACCACTGAATAGTTGCTCACTTGGGCGGCTAGGCCTAAGTCAGTTTACCGTCTCAACCGTTTTTAAAAATGCTACTGCATTGAAGGCCGCAGCTGAAAATGTGTGTCCCGTTCTCCGCAATTCTCAGCTCCGCAAATTCGCATTAAAAAAATGCGAATGCGAGTGCGAATCTAAAATTTTTGCGGAGGCTCCGCGGTTGCGAATGCGAATGCGAAGCTTCGCTACATCACTAGTATATATATATATATATATATATATATATATATATATATATATATGTGTGTGTGTGTATATATATATATATATATATATATATATATATATATATCAAAACAAAAATAATGCAGCTAATACAGAGGAGTTCTGTATACAGCAAAATCAGAATACATAACATTTGTTTAATATATATATATATATATATATATATATATATATATACGCGTCAAAAATGGAGATACATCCTTTAAGGTCAGTTTATACCACACTTAAATAAAATAGCAAACTCACACGTAATCGAGTCCACATTTACATCCTCATTGCTTTGTACTACACAATAAATAGGATTTAAAATTAATTCACTCCTCAAAGTATGCGGGCGTCTATATTCAATATAAAGGGCTTTCAACTCGTTTAACACTATTTTTGTACCCACAATACAATTGGGGGTCACACTATCACGCTCTTTAAACACGGATAGAATACAGTCAAAAACACGCACAAAGATGACTTCGTTTGCTACAACATCACCATTAAATTCAAGTTTATAAACACTCCTTTCCAAACGTGCACTTATTCTCTCCTCGCCGACCTTTTCAACTCATATCGACAATTGAAGTATATTTCTAAATCGTGCCGAAAACTACGTCTTATATAAAGAAGTAATTCTTCAGGGTGAACAGTGAAGGTGAGTTCAGTCCTGTACCGTTCTAGTCCTTTGTACGAAAGTTCATGATATTTCGAGGAGTCTGTGCCTTCTAAATACGTATCCAGTTCCAAACCATTCTCGCCTTGTTCGTCCCTACACTTGGTAAAATCATCGAGCAGGACGGTGTACGTATTCAAAAGCCGTGTCAAAATAACGCATATCAGCAACACTTGCATCTAATACAGATTTTAGATTACGGAAGCCGACGACTTCAAACATTCTGTCGAAAATGAAACGGCTTCGCGTGGGGATAAGTGCGTTATTGTCAGCAGCATTTTTTCACATCAACCTTACATCAATGCATGGTTCGTTTGTATCACGATTTACGTATAGCGTACAAATAATGGCGTATGACGGTGCATCACTAATCTGTTCTCTTTTTGTGCTACACCTGCCGATATTTTATAACTGTCCTCGCTCCACTTCTCAACCAACACGAAGATTCTGTTCATCTCTTCAACACTTAAATAAATAACACTGCGTCTACCAGAGTTTGATTGTCTACATTTCGTTTCAAGTACATAATTAATAGCACCCGTTATTACGCCTGAATACGCGTACAGACTTCAACACGGACACGTCGTACACTGCATTCAGGATGCTGCTCAACGGGAGTTCCATCTTTTAATAGTTTTCTATTGATCCTGCGAGGAGAGAACGTCCAGACGGGTCTCGCTCTGAAGCGGCTATGAGCCGCGGTGCGCTGTTTGGCTCGGCGGGACCGTGTGCGCGGTTGGGGAGGTGGGAGGTGTGGGGTGGGTATGAGTCACACGGTTATGTCATGAACGCCGACAAGCGTTAGTAATACAGATTCGTGTACAAGATTATTCCAACATGAAAGACTCGATGCGCACTGGTGAACCATCCGAATATTTAAAACTTTAACCCATTATACTGGGTAGGTGTTTAGAGAATTTTCCCATCTGCGATACATGAAGCAACATCGGTTTTAATGATTTATCACACACATTTCCCGGAATGTGCACCATACATCTACAACGTTCAGGGGTAAATGTATTCACCATTGTACTTTCTCGAACTATGCACATATAAAATTCATTAGCACTCTGGCCCTTTATTTGAGAGAAACATCTGTCCATACTCGACCTTTTTGCTGGACAAACGATACTCGTTCCTAAGCTCTACTAAAAATTCACACAAACCTTTAGCTACAATTTTACTGCGCACCTCATCATGATATACATGGGTGTAGTGATAGAGTTATTTTAAACTGTCCATTATCACAAGATTTACATTCACCGCCCCAGTGTACGCGTACTCGGTGTGATGTAACATGGTATAATATCTCCGGTCATACCAATCATTAACAAGGTTCACAACCCAAATCTTTTGTTTCTCTAGTGCAAACGTCGATTCTTTCACTTCACGATATATGTACTCTTTAGTACATTTTAATCCTACAACATATTCCATTACATCGCTTGAACCGCGAAACCCCGCAATGCTTTCACCAGAATAACCATAGAGTATTTGGACGTCTTGCTCCTCATGCTTCGCACGATTTAACGTGGCCTTAAAGGTTTCAAAGGAGGGGTGACTAGAAATTCTTTGGGTGTTCACCACATCTGTAGACTTTAGCGAGTATCACTTCAGGAATGTAGAGCACGGAATATCATCGGTCGCCATCGTTAATTTTCGTCTACGCGAGAATTCCTCAACAGGCAAATGATACGTCCGAGAAGCAGGGCCTGCGTGGGTCAACTGAGCACAAAGGGAGGAGATATGGCCCGCCAGCTGGATTAGTAGTAGGAGTCCGGTGACTCTTTTTATTGGTCAGTAACATGCAGTGCGTGGTGCATAGATTTTTCTTGTACACACACACACACACACACACACAAAGGAGAAAGTGAAACGCCAGCTGAAACATAATTTATTTTAAATGCACGTAATAAATAGGATATACATCATGATATACATGGGTGTAGTGATAGAGTTATTTTAAACTGTCCATTATCACAAGATTTACATTCACCGCCCCAGTGTACGCGTACTCGGTGTGATGTAACATGGTATAATATCTCCGGTCATACCAATCATTAACAAGGTTCACAACCCAAATCTTTTGTTTCTCTAGTGCAAACGTCGATTCTTTCACTTCACGATATATGTACTCTTTAGTACATTTTAATCCTACAACATATTCCATTACATCGCTTGAACCGCGAAACCCCGCAATGCTTTCACCAGAATAACCATAGAGTATTTGGACGTCTTGCTCCTCATGCTTCGCACGATTTAACGTGGCCTTAAAGGTTTCAAAGGAGGGGTGACTAGAAATTCTTTGGGTGTTCACCACATCTGTAGACTTTAGCGAGTATCACTTCAGGAATGTAGAGCACGGAATATCATCGGTCGCCATCGTTAATTTTCGTCTACGCGAGAATTCCTCAACAGGCAAATGATACGTCCGAGAAGCAGGGCCTGCGTGGGTCAACTGAGCACAAAGGGAGGAGATATGGCCCGCCAGCTGGATTAGTAGTAGGAGTCCGGTGACTCTTTTTATTGGTCAGTAACATGCAGTGCGTGGTGCATAGATTTTTCTTGTACACACACACACACACACACACACACACAAAGGAGAAAATGAAACGCCAGCTGAAACATAATTTATTTTAAATGCACGTAATAAATAGGAAAAATACATAAATTGTAAAATTTCGTCAACAAGTAAATAGACTCTAATATAACAACTATTTATATAACAAATATTCACACCTCAGAGTATGCAAAGGGAACAGTATCGTAGGTGCCAGGCACTTGGTATCGTTTTCTATATGTGTTACGGCACACTTTCGTCCCCCTAAGCTCCTTCACGCCCCCCAACTTCTGCGCCCTAAAGTTGAGTCCCTACAACCAGGTGGGGTGGGTGGTCACCCTCATTTCCATCATCTTCTAAACTCACTAGCTTCTTCAGCTATTTAAAGTTGACGATCTCCCCGTTCGCCTGGTTAAGAGTGACGCCTTTAGCCTTCACAATGTATTTGAACCCCTCTCCCACCCTCACCCGTACCCCGTAAGTTTTTGGTCCTGTTGAGACAAAAGAATCAGCGTAGGCGATATCTCCATACTCATCCTTGATCTCGTCAGTCAACTCTCCGAGGAATTTCCAATAGGAGGCATATATTCGCCTTCCCTCTCCGTGAATATCACGCTATCTATGTCTGCGTACAGAACCCTCCGTCCAAGAGGATGCAGTAGACTCCAAAGTTTGATGCGGACGTAGGCTGTTGTGAAACTGGCTACAGGCATGTTTGTGACACTTGATGTATCTGTAGCTAATTCGGTTCTGTTGTACTTTATTATGTACGTATTACCCACATTCACGACTTCCATGACCTCTTTATCGATGGCGTTGGCGTAATCCCACACTTCGTTATAACTTTGAGGTAGATGTACGTTCCCCTTGTCTGTATTCTGGGAAAATTTCCTCCAAAGACTATTTAGGTACAACTTTGCACTAAAGCGCTTGCCAGGGTTCCTCGCAATTTGGCCGTTCAAGTTGTATCTCTTCACGATCACAGTAGCGTTGAATATACGCTGATTTTTCATTTTCGGTCTCAACTCCTCGCGGGTATCCTGATGCTTCTACCTTGTCCTTCAAAAAAGTATTTATATATGGTGTGAAAAGGTTGGGGAGCTTCAGAAACCTCCACACCTCATATATCTTCAATATTCTATACCCGTGACGAATGGCTAGGGAGAGCTCTAGTTGATTGTGTGATTACAGTCCCCATTGTTCTCCTCTGCGCACTTCACACACAGAGGGAACATGAATTTAAGGTCTATAACAACGGGTAAGACCGGCATCCATAAGCCGCGAGGGGGGAGCACATCTACGAAAGAAAGGCTAAAGTAGTTCTCACTCAAATTAGCTGAGAACTCTTCGATGGTAGGCAGGGCGGGGTCCACGAGTTTTTCAGGTGCACTTACATGGTACGGATTGTTCTTCATCACGAAGGGGTATAATGAGTAGAAATCGTAGTTATGAATCTCCCCGTTCGTAGCTGGAAAGTATAGTTTGAATGGGTTTGTGCGTCCTTCAAACAAACTATCGCGCATTTGAGGGGGTCCATCACCATTGTACGCTTTATAGCCCTTATTTCTTCGGGATACTGCTCATCGCCGTCCATCCAGGCATCATACTCGTGTTCCCACAAAACCTTGTGAGTGAAGTGGGAGCTTATAAGTTGATCACGGGTACGGGTCCATGCGAGACTGTCGGTAGGAGATCTGCCATGGATATCTCCTATGAAACCACACTCAGGACGTAGGCATCCATGCCACCAGCATCCGTTAAAGGAGTACGCCGTCTTCTCACCAGTGGCGGGGTTTTCGTTTAGACCAACTACCCAAAAAACACGACTATTGATCTTAATGGCCACTTTCCCCCTGTCGCGAGCGTGTTTTATGAATACGCCTGTCTGCTGTTGTATGTGTGTGAGCCAGTAAATAGCCTTATACCCCTAACTGCGCGGGACGTTCTGGGTAATGACAGCTAGCGTGTCTTTGGCATGAAGTTTTTCTTGAATACAGTAAAACATAATGAAGCGATCGTGGTTGCGGCTTGTAGCGGATCACAGTTGAACCGGGTTATATACATCTTTCTAAAGGCTTGAAAGCATACTCCAAGTACGCGCACGTCACTCACACAATAACGTCACATTCATCCGCTATATCATAAGGAATAACTTCATTAAAACTGTTGTAGTAGCGATCAAAGTCTTCACGCTCACTACCACTCATGTTGTCATAGTTAAAGTAATGTTTCGGGGGGTGGAAGCCCTACATAATTTAAAGTGTCGCGAGTGAAGAAAGTGTAAGGGAAATATCCTTTTGAAACTTCGGCATCTGCGCCCATCACCTTGTCTTTCAACTGAACATTACCTCTTATTTGCAGCTGTATAAGCTTGTTTCCTCTTTTCAAGGGATCACCTGTAAATATCTCGGAGAACTCGTGTTCAAGCAGTTCCTTATAAAGGAATTGTGTGTCAAATTTTGTGCCGTTATGGGCAAGAATATATACATTCATTTGTTTGAACTTGTTCGCAAGCTTGACAATATAGGACACAAAGAGCTTCACAGGGGTGTCGTGTGCAGTCGTCTTAAAAATGTTTGTTCGTTTTCCACATATGCGACATTCATCACACTGGAAGTTCATGCACTTGTCACAGATGGTCTGGCTTACAAGTAAATGTGGAATAGCTTCTTTGGTTTCAACGTCCGTGCAAGTTTCTATATCGTAGTATACAGTTATGCAAGGTTTATTTTTAGGTTTGGCGTATTTCATATAACAAACATGTTTTATACCATCTGCCTTATATTTCTCATAACATGTTGTACAACAAATTTCATCACATTTATGCTCGAATTTTCCCCAACTATCCATCATATGAAACATCCCGCACTCGCAAATTCTCATTTTCCTACACGTCCTATTTGATTTATAGAGCTCAAAACAGTTATTATTGAAAATTGTGCTTCTATACACATTACAGTCCCTTTACTCAACCTCATCTACTCGACTTTCACATTTGGAGCTTTTACACTGCTCACATACCTTGTGGCAATCCTTACAATGTTTCACTATATCATCAGCAAACTCGAGACGACCCTTACACAAATCGTGATGGCTGCCATATTTTCGGCTTTTATCATAACTCGCATAAAGAACCCTTATATTGCGGATGGGGAGATACGTTGTCCCTGACAACCCTAAAGTAAGTAGAGGTTTTGTACGTTCTCTCACACTGCTTTTAAAAACATACACAGTCCTATGACGATCATCCAATCCAAATACAAGTATACGAATATCCATTTCCTGCTCTACCCTTCTCAACTCTTCAAGCCCCATATCACAGTTAAACTCGAGCTTGCAGTCTGTGGCCAGTTTACGTGCACGCTGCACAACCTTTGGCAACCAAATTTTCTTGGCCACTGTATTTAGTACAATAAACATATGAGCCAAGACTATTGCTATAAAGCCACAACCACTCTCGGAGTTCATATGCCGTCTATAAATAGCCTGAGAATTGAAGTTAAGCGTATAAGGTGTGGCCGTATGTCCCGCAACACGGAAAACGTGGTCTATATCTATCGTGAAGTTCTCCATGTTAATTTACAGTATGTACTGCTTTGAGAGGCCTGCATTGTACGACCCAAAATGTATTCCACATCTACGTCAGCCAGACGTCTGTATGGTATTACTACCCAAAAATCGTCTCTAACTGCAACATCTGTCCCGAACCCGAGGGACAGTCGCATCCTCGTTTCACGTCCCTCACTGCTCTGAAGGGCAAACTCCACAATACGCTCAACTACGCGACGCAGAGCGTGTTCAACTCGCTGCTATACATGGTTCGCGGGTCGACCCTGACTACGTACCGGTTTCTAATCAGGGCTGCGGTACGGGTGACGGTGCACCAGCTCGAATGTTATGCTACTATCTACAGAATGAGATGTTGCTGACGATGTGGAGGGCACACCATGGGGTGGTATTGAATAGGAATAAGGGGGTACAGTTTTATTGTAGAAGGAGCTGCTGTAGGGGTTGTGCCGTAAGACGTAGAGGGCTGGGGTTCTACTACATTTTCAGAACTTACTGCGGGTCTAACGGACGACGCACTCCTGGCGTGCTTTACATGCTTTACGCCTGGCGTTGTTATGCACCCGCTTTCTTCTCGAATTGTCGCGTGGGGGTGTTACAGTTATCGTTGCTACGGGTTCCGGAACGCTAGTGGGGCTGATGGTGCAGTCTGTAGTTTCAACAACAACTACACTATCATCGGCATCATCAACCTCATCTGTAATATCTATGATGGGGACATGTTGCTAGCACAGTACCTCATTCTCGTCATCACTCACAGTTCTGGGGAAGAAGAAAAACAAGACTGTAGAATATAAGGAGCATCACTTAAAATTTTATTATATTTTGTAAATGTTCCCCTTAAGAGTGTGACGTGTTTGAGATGGATTCTGCAGGATAATTCAGGTTCACGAGCCCTTCTACTTGCATTATATTAGGCCGTATAGGCTGTGGAAAAACTGTGTTTATGTTTAAAATCTTTAAAGATACGGGGGAACTGTTCTGAAATTTTGCGCATAAAGTCATATGGTCCTATTCGACATACCAGGCCGTATTCAACGATTACCAAGATGATATTTTGCTCCACAAAGGTGTTTATGATGTTAGTTCGATAAGGGGTAATGAGCACACGGTTATTGTAATTGATGATCTCATGTTAGAAATGGATAAAACGTTTGCCGAGACATTTAGTGTTCTTCCACCATCTTAACATAAGCGTATTCTTCATCAATCAGAATCTATTTTTCAAAAATAGATACATGCGCGATGTATTGCCGCTAAATACACAATATCTAGTCTTATTCGTACAACGTAGAGATGTGTCACAAATTGGGATATTAGCCAATCAAATGTTCCCGAATTAGCGTAAGGAGTTTTTGGAAGTTTATAAAGAAGCTACAAGCCAACGTTACAGATATTTGGTTTTCGACCTTCACCAGCGAAACACGTTTAGGGTGCTTCTAAGAATAAATATATTCCCAAACGAGGCTGAAACGGTGTATATTCCAGAATGACAAAGAGGTTAAAGAGATACCGTCAATTAATAAAACTCTATCACCGGCTGCCACGGTCACTCCAACACCTGTTTGTTAAAACTATTGACTCCGACTTTTTAAAATGCATCTGTGAAAGCTGTCTTAACGTTATAAAATGTAATGTACCAATGAAACCCTCTTAGAAGTCTCGCTTACGTCGTTACAAGAACATAATACACGCACTCGCTCGTAAAAGTCAAACTGTGGGTATGAAAAAGCGAATTATTGTACAAAGAGGGAGCTCATTCCTATTCATCTTATTTTCAGTTTTTGGGCCTTTACTGACTAGTTTAATATAATGAAGAAAGTAGTCGTGATTCCACACGAGGTGTATGCTTCACTACAAAGCTCAAAGAATCCAGATACGATTCTAGAACCTCGTAAAAACAGGCTTAAAAGAATGGAAAGCAAATTATTAGACCTATTAAACAGTGAAAAGTCTCCTGATGAGAAAAAAATCTTATACCAAGAAGCTCTGCAGAAATTTCTTCATGAATACGAAAATTATAAGAAACCGGTGGGGTTCCCCGTAGTTGTCGAACATGTGGCCAATACTGACCATGGCGAACCTGAACAAGTACAGAACAACGGTGCGAGTCCGCAACATTTCCAACATGTATTAAAGAATAGTCTTCCACATACATTGAAGAATAAAGGGCTAAGTCTTTATAATCTATTGAGTGAGGACCCCATTATACAATGGCCCGATACAGGCGAGGCTGTTGTTTAAGGGTCAAAAGTACAGGGTTCGAATATCATTGATATTGTACATGATTTAGTGAGAAAGTGGGATAGGCCCTCACCAGCAGGATGGAAGTATATTAAAACTAGACTACAGCAAATAAACATCCCAAAAACTCTGATAGGTAACCAAAATAGGTTAAAAAACTTGAGACCAACCACCAACGCACAACCCTACCCGCGCGCCTCTAAAATACGCAAATGGTTAACATATTAAGAAAAAGTTATTATGACATTTTTAATCCAGCCTCCTACGGGGTGTTAATAGACTTTACAGAGGCGTTTATAATAAGGGAATAAAGAAAAAAGATGTTGAGAGGTTTTTGCGTGAGTAGTATGCTTATACACTCCATAAACCGGTGAGAAGAAGGTTTAAAACTGCCAGGACATTAACAGCCTTGGTTGATTCTATTTGGCAGGAGGATTTAACAGATATGCAGAGGTATTCGGTTTATAATGGAGGCTACCGATACATCCTATTCATAATAGATGCATTCTCTAGATATTTGTGGCTAATTCCTTTGAAAAATAAATCGCCTGAAACAGTTGCTAATGCCGCAAAAGCAATGCTGTTGAAGGAAAACAGGATTCTCTGGCTATCTTTGTACGGGCATGGGGGAAAGAATTTATAGGCAAAGCTTTTCAGATCATGTTGACAGAGTTTAATATCAGTTATTACACTAACAATTCTATACATAAGGCATCTTTAGCTGAAAGTGTTCAGCGCACCATAAAGGAACGCATGCATCGCTATTTCACACATATAAACACATATAGATATATAGACATTCTGCAGTCGCTGGCTTCATCATACAACCGTTCACACCACCGAGCGATTGGTACAACACCTAGCGAAATTTTAAAAAGAGATACGCATACAGAGCGTGAGGTGAGAAAAGGTAATCGTAGAGCACGAACACGCTCTGTGCGTTTCAAAATCAATGATTATGTATAGCTGTCGGCGGGTTCAGGGAATAAATTCGCGAAGGGATTTGAGCAAGGTTGGACACGTGAGATTTTTAAATTTAGAGCTATGCGGCCTAAAGACGAAGTGATGTTGTATTATGTTGAAGATTTGAATGGGGAAGAAATTGGAGGTGGTTTTTATGGTGAGGAGATGCAGAAATGATATTTAATTTAAGAAAAAAGTGTTTAAAATTGAAAAAAATTTAGGCAGCAAAGGTTCAGGAAACAGAAAAATGTACCTGGTAAAATGGCTAGGGTACCCAGAAAACTTCAACACCTATATAAAAGCTGATGTAATAATGAAGCTTAAATATTATACAACATGGCGCCTAACCGCTTCTTCGTCGTACTTCCGTCCTCTTCTTCTCTGTCTGGACATCCTAACAACACCCTGGCCAACTTACAGAACTGCATGGACCCATTGAATTGGGTCGTGAATCATATGAGGTTGGAATATGGGAATTTCAACTGGTCACCAAGTTTTTAAGTATTGACAAGAAAGAACCCGTTTTTATGGTTCTTAGAAGCCGTGATGAATGTAAAAAGGCCGGAGTTAATAAGTGGTGAGTTGCAGTACTATGGTAGAAAAGTAACCCTAGGACCGGGGCATTATGACACAGCCGGGGATATTGTGAGAGACTTAAATGGGAGTCTGAAAAGTTCAAATCTTAAGTATGATTTGGTATACGAAATCGTAAACAAAGTGAAGTCGGGTCATACCTTGTTGCTGAAATCGAAGGGTAACATAAATATTAAAGACAAGCACTGTTCAAAATTATACCTGAGGACAGATATGTTCCAGCCTTCCAAAGAGATACTTTTCACGAGTCACAACATTGGAGAAAATTGCCCTCTGGCATGTGCTACCCCGGACATGTGCTATATTTACAGCAATATCGTGGAGCATCAGTTTCTTGGGGATACCCAGGCACGGCTGCTGCGCATCGCCCACATTCCCAGTCACAGAGGAAAGAGTTTGAGCGTTACATACGACAAGCCTCATTATGTCAAAGTCGCAACTAACCTACTAACCAGTATCTCAATATATATAAGAACGGTTGAGGGGAAAACGTTCCATTCGGTGACGAGAGCTTAACAGTGAAGCTTCACTTCCGTCGTACTGCGATAGAATGACCCAAAGGCCGTTCTCAGTCTACCGAGGGGTGAGATATCAGCGCGGGAGCGGAATTGGGTCCATCTTTTCAACCATACTGCTTATGGCTCTTCCCTTGCTGAAGAGTGTTGCCAGATATCTCGACAGGAAAGCGTTACAATCAAGTCTTAACACGGTAGAAGATATAATGGCCAAGGCTAAGCCTAAAGAAGCTCTCAAAAAACATTTAAAACGTACACGGGACGAAATTGTCAAATATGCAGAGAAAAATGCGTGGCGGCGGGAATAAAAACCGGAAGGGAGAGCGCTCTGTACGGAGGAAGAAGATGAAGGGGTTACCAACTCGTGGCGTTAAACGTAAAAGGACATAAAAAAAAGAAATGTTCTAAGCGCATGAAACCTATGGTTGACCACTTTTTTAACTGATTTTAGCTAAGGACGTTGCGCTCGTGGGTCATAGGCTGATTGCTATTTGCTGAGAGAGGTATCACTATTTCTGACGCGCCATGGCACGTTTCATCCATCCGAGTAGTTCGCAATGTTGTAAATCGGAGCTGGCCCTCTTTGATATGTCTCCTACATAGACATCTATAGAACATAGCGACTTTATTACAGTTAACCCACTAAACACTATTAACTCGCTGAGTGCTTCTATCGAGTTCGTGATCCCGAGCTCAGACCCTTACTTTTTTGACCCAGGCTGTGTGCATATGTACGCTAAACTACGAATAACACATTCAGATGGATCGGATTGCGAAAACGACTACGTTGTATACTCAGAAACATCTCTGCAGGGTCTGGCTACTATCACCTACGATCCTATCTGGAAAATGTCCTCAACCTTTCAAAAGATGCGAAGGACACCTTTTTAACTGTCGAAAGTTATTATGAGGCTAAAATGAAAATAGTATAAAGAATAAGTTTAAAAATTCTTAAAAGAAGATATATGACTGCTATGGACGCCTCCACACAGATTTCACGTTCCAGAAGTTGCTTTGAATGGGGTTGATATGAAATTAAAACTCATCCGTACGAGTCCTAAGATTTGTTTAAATCTGGGTTCTAACCAAGAAGAGGGTGCGTAGCCTGTGGTGATTCATATTATGGAGACATATTTCCGCGTACGCCGTGTGAAATTAAGCTCTGCTAAGCAGATGGAAATTGAGAAAAATTTACTACATTCTACAGTGAAATATCTAATTAATAGAGTTCAGCTTAAGGTATTTACAGTTCCTTCAGGTTTAACATCCAAGCAAATAGAAATTGTTGCTTTCGGGGCTCTGCCTAAAAGGATATTAATTGGAATGCAGGAGCACGCTTTTGTGAATGGCAAATACAGAAAATCCGCATTTAAATTCGAAAATTTCGGCCTTAAAAATGTATCTCTGTATGTCAACGTGGTGGTTTTAGATGGGACATTGGAAACAAGTTATTCTACAGATGACGAGTTTTCACTTTGCTGGAGAGCGTACCACAATCTTGCGCATAGTGTCGGTGCTTGCGACAGATTAGAAATCGGTGTAATGCAGAATGAATTCGTCCATAGTTCGAATCTATACCCGTTTGATCTCTCACCCGATTTCTGTTGGAGCATAAGCACACACAAGTCCCCAGGGGAGCGGAAATATCTCAGTCAGATTAGAGTTCGACAAGCCGCTGGTCACACTTCTCAGCGTTGTAGTTTACTTCGAGTCTCAAGCTCTAATCGCAGTTGACAGGTTTAGGGGTGTAGTGACGGACTTTTAAAAATGGACACGGTTACACTCCAGAGAGTGATGAAGAGTGACTGATTCACGCGCGCCAAATTTATTGGCGTGTTTGCGAAGAATGAGACGGTGAAACTTCCAATCACGAGACTGCGGCGCACTTATCATGAATACGGAAAAAGAATTATTCCCTTCAAATTTTTACTCACAAAACAGCCAAATAGTTAGTTTTGCAAATTAGTTGAATAACAAAATGTCGATTGTTTCGGGGAAAAAAAAAATAATAAAATAATATATATATATATATATATATATATATATATATATATATATATATATATATATATACAGGGCGTCCCAAAAAAATGTATACACACTTTAACAGCTGATAGCTCAATTGATGTTTCTTTCTTTCCAAGTTAAACCCATTAGAATTAATAATGGCAGTCAGACTAAGCTTTGAACAAAGGAAATTCATTCTAAAATGCTACTGGAAGTGTGAAAACGCAGTTGAAGTGCAAAGACAGTTTAGGAGGGAGTTTCAAACAGATCCACCAACGCGACTTACCATCACTCGAATTAGAGATAAGTTTGAAGCCGATGGAATTGTTCAGAATGTCCACAAGAAGCGTTCCGGAAGACCACGGACATCGACAAGCCCCACAAAGCAAGAAAGAGTACTGGAAACGTATCACCAAAGTCCAAGAAAATCTGTGCGGCAAGCGAGTCGTGAGGTAGGAATTTCAGAATCGTCTGTCCAACGCATTTTGAAGCGCTGTCAATGGAAAAGTTACATTCCAAGATTAGTCCATGCTATTAATGAAGATGATCCGGACCGAAGAGTGGAGTATTGCGAGTGGTACTTGGCATGATGTGGATGTGGATTGGACGAAGGGGTTTCGTAGAATACCCTCCGCGTTCACCAGACCTCACAACACTAGACTTTTTTTTATGGGGATACTTAAAAGACAAAGTCTACGCTATAAAACCTGCAACAGTCGCTGAATTGAGAGCAGCCATTGAACGAGAATGCACACAAATACCAAACGAAATGTTTCGTGATGTTTGCGATTCCATTGCTTCGCGTTATCAGCAGTGCCTGGACCAGAACGGACGTCAGTTTGAAAACAGGCGTTGACAAAACAATTAAATAATGTCTGTAGATTCTATTACATTTTGAAAATGAAATGTATTTTAATAAACACTGCCTTTATAATTATTTAAAGTGTGTATACATTTTTTTGGGACGCCCTGTATATATATATATATATATATATTATATATATATATATATATATATAGAGAGAGAGAGAGAGAGAGAGAGAGAGAGAGAGAAAGAGAGAGTTTGATCAATTAATCTAAAATCTGCATTAACTTAATTTGAAATTCTTACCAATTAAGTCAAGCTAACTTAACTAGTTAATTTTGAAGGTTCATTCATTCTTATCCTATTAGGCTAATACATGGTCTAAAATGAAAGCTGTGATACGGTTTGGTGCACCGCGTTAGACCTACAGATGGCTGCACAATAATTGCCGGTTGCTTTTATCACGCATTAAAGAAGAATTATTTAAAACAATTTTTTTGCCTTAATACACAAATATATCTTTAAGGCATATTATAAAAAATATTCATTTAATTTTAAATCAGTTTTGAGTTTTAGGGCTAGTTTATTTATTTTTTATAAAAAAATCCTATTTTTTGGCGGATCCTGTATTTTTCAGTATAAAAAGGCCGCAAACACTATTTCATAAAACAGAAATAAATACACGGACATATAATATTAGGGTGGATCGATTTTACATTTTTTTCGATTTCCATATTCTAATAGAGACAAAAACTTGCGCATGCATGAGAATATAGCCTCTGCAAAATCTTAGCTTAATAGGTAATCATCTTCTGCCCCCGGCAGAGCGATGAAAATCATATTTTAGTAGTCAAAAACGTATTTTTCTTATAATTTTTAAAATATTTCAATATGCGTTTGTGTTATTTCATGCCTAAGCAACGATATAAATGCTATGGGAAATATATAAATGCATTATTTAAGACAAAGAGCCGATCTGAAAATATGTATATAAATTAGCTATTTTTTCAACATTTGACGTTGTTGCCGGGGGCAAAAGATATTAACGTAGGACAACGCGCTTGGAAAAACGATCATATGAGGTCTTTTTCATCGACTTTATAGTTATTAGGAATAATTTTGATGCATATTGAAATATTTATAAGAATACGTTTTTGACTACTAAAATATGATTTTCATCGCTCTGCCGGGGGCAGAAGATGATTACCTATTAAGCTAAGATTTTGCAGAGGCTATTTTCTCATGCATGCGCAAGTTTTTGTCTCTATTAGAATATGGAAATCGAAAAAAATGTAAAATCGATCCACCCTAATATATATGGGTGGTCCCCCCCCCAAAAAAAAAACGCCTTGAAATTTGAACATCAATAACTTCAACAATCTGCAGTTCATACTTCCAAAATTTACATAACTTTTACCTCAATCTATTGGTAAGCCACCATAAAAATTTCAGATCTCTACATAAAATACTTTTCCCACAGCTGAGGAAACAATGAGGTATGGTGAAAAAAACGAATATCATGAACTGAAAATTTTTTATTATTCACATCTTATCAACAAATATGGTCAATATGTCCTCCGTCCTGCTTACAAACTAATCTTAACCTTTTCTTCCACGACATAATACATTTTCTGATTTCTGCTAATGTTATTTTGTCCCAACATTCGAGTATTTTTTTTTTTAATTGTATTTCTGTAAACTTTTCTGTTTGGCCTTCATAAATCTTCTCTGCTAGAATGTTCCATATGCAATAATCTATGGGATTGCAATCAGGTGATTGCGGGGACTAGTCGTTTTTTCCAATGAAGTTGACTACATTCTGTTGTAGATAATCCTATGTGAATTTGGTAGTATGAGCTGTAGCACCATCTTGTTGGCGTATGAAATCGTTTCCATAATACAGACGCCAACAATCAGGCAAAATATTTTCCTCTAAGAGATTTACATAGGTTTCTGAATAAATTTTTTTATTTTTTGAAATGAAATGAATTTTCGTCTTTCTATTCCACGATACATCTGCTAATCCATAATTTTTTTGGAAAACTGACTTGTCTGGTGGTAAAGTCTCGATGGAGGAATGTCTTTCTTACGTCGACCATAAACAACATCGTTCCGGGAGTTTCGAGCAATCTCGATGGTGAAATCTTTTTCATCTGTAAAAACTATTTTTTTAACATCATTGGACGAAAATCTATCAAGCAATTTTCTACAACGAATTTTTCTTTAAGCGCTTACATTGCTATCACGTCTTGAAACACGGATCCTTTTAAATGCTTTAAGCCCTACCGTTCTCTGCATTCTTTGTATGGAACTTCGACTGATACCTAAATTTCTTGCAATTTTCCTCTGAGAGCAGTGTGACCCAGGTCGATCCTCTTGAGATAGACTCAACATTGCGATCATTGCTATATTGTCTTGAGTGTAATCTGTTTTAGGCCGACCACATCCACGCTTCTGTGCTGTCGAACCGGTTGCTTTAAGTTTTTTAATTATTATATTCACAGACGTAACATTACAAGTTATTCCTGGAAATTCCCTCAAAATTCTTGCCCCAGTTCATCTTTTTTCCAAGAAACACTTTTCAATCACTGCTTTTTCACCGTTAGTTAGAACCATAATTTGAAGGGTAAGTTTAAAAACCAGTATTTAAGATGGGCGTAGCTTATATCATCTGACGTTTTGCAGAGACTAACAGATTATCCATAGGTTAAAGAAACTACTACAAGTCTTAGAATAGTTGCCAGGTACAGCTATACACATTTAGGATTTAGGATATTCGTGTTTTTCACCATACCTCATTGTTTCCTCAGCTGTGGAAAAAGTATTTTATGTAGAGGTCCGAAATTTTTATGATGGCTTACCAATAGATTGAGGTAAAAGTTATGTAAATTTTGGAAGTGTGAACTGCATATTTTTGAAGTTATTGATGTTCAAATCTCAAGGCATTTTTTTGGGCCACCCGATATATATATATGGAAAATTTAAACGAGTTGAAATACGAACATATAATTTTCGAAACAAAACTTAAAGCTATATATATAATTCGACATTTGGGTATGTGTCTGAAGGTGTGCCCGAAATTACTCCACGTCTTAGAATTGGGGTTCCTAGAATTAAAATAAAACTATGGTGTGGAATGTCACATCACCTTGGACCTACAGCTTAAATTACATTTCATAGGAAAATAAAGTACGACATGACTTGTCGTGCCGACTTAAGCCCGTCATTTTAACACTGATTCCAAAAAACCATCTTCCCAAAGTAAATAGTAAGTTCTGGAATTTAGCCTACAGTTGCATGACAAAATAAAGAGATGATATAGGGGTGTAAAAAGAAATACACGGCTCTCTCTCTCTCTCTCTCTCTCTCTCTCTCTCTCTCTCTCTCTCTCTCTCTCTCTATATATATATATATATATATATATATATATATATATATATATATATATATATGGAATTTTCAGTGTTGACTATAATATATATTTTTTCTTTTAGGTAGGGGATGGTTACGAAATTACCAATAGACGAGAGGGGAGCTTATGACACACACACACACACACACCACACGTATATATATATATTAAAAAAAACTGCACGACTCAATACTCACATAATATCGCCAACTTCAAAAACGGATGGCGAGATATGGTGGTCTAATTGTTAGCGAAATTCACCCCGCTGTCGAAATAAAAACGCATTTCAATATACAAAAAAAAAGCTATATATAAAACTGTGAATGCGAAATTTTGTCACAAGAAAAAGCAATGTGGAATATGTGAGAAAGCGCCTTTCAATATACAAAAACGTTGTTTGTGAGACAAAAACTTTCGACGAATACAAAATTATGTCAAGAAAAAATGCAATGTGAAATATGGGGAAACTGACACTTACAAAGATCCACCGCTGCAGCTGTTAGAACTCATTGTGGCTAACCAAGTGAAACGCACACTGGGAAAAAATTAGTGGTGAATGCGTTCACGGATGAAGATGCTTCTTTTATATGGTGGGGAAAGCGCCCCATTCATACGACGGGCGAATAAATTGAAGGGACTAATTACCAGCCCTCGGGTGTTCTGAATGATTGTAATGCATCTGTGGGCGTGGCTTGAGAGAGAGTATTTTATATTCTTAATTTTATACAAAATATTATTAAATTCTTATTTACGTACAAACCATCACTAAATTTCTTATTAAACATTATTATCTTCTTCATTAAACAAAACATTATTAAATTCTTATAAACAAAACATTAAATTCTTATTATTACCTTTATTAAAAAATACCAATACACGACATATTAATAACAATAATAATGATAGAAATAATAATGGTGAACAATTATGACACATGCAGTCTTAACGAAATACGATTGGTCACATTATACAAAATTTTTATATGCAGATCTGATCCGAATACAATTACCCTATTTTATTTTATTTAATATGGGATTAAGTTTTAGGTTTTACAGGGCTCGAGATAATGTACGACCGATGTCATGATTAAGATAATATATATATATATATATATATATATATATGGGAATGAACTCAGAATGGTTCCCTGAGTTTTTTATGATACACACAGACCGTGCATAAAAAAACTCAGGGAACCATTCTGAGTTCATTCCCATCATGAAACGGACATGTTATGTGCCTTGAAAAGTGACGCTCAATTCTGCCAGTTGAGGTTTAAGTTTTGGTTTTGGCTAAAAATATAATAGTTACCCCTTTTTCTTTGATTTATTCAATCTGACGTGAATGCAACGAGTCTTTTACTTATATTGAGGTTCTAAATGTAGTGGGGCTAGGCTGCTTTAAACCCTAGATCCATGTCCCAAAGCTGGATCCTGTCTTCTTTGCAGATAGCTGGTGAGGGAAGCTATACTTATGGGACCTCTTTGCGAGAGACCCGTTGCCCACGTCGGGCTTGCATCATGAAAAAGAAAAACTATGGTATTTGTCATTTACCATTACTTATTCGGACTATAGTGGATTTAATTATCCCAGAAGAGTTCCTTGTTCCATGCACGGTCTGTGTGTATCATATATATATATATATGTGTGTGTGTGTGTGTGTGTGTGTGTGTGTGTGTGCGTGTGTGTGCAATGAGCTGCGGTATTCTCAATGTACAATGTAAATTTTACACAAGTATCAGATCGGATCAAAGCGTGTTTATACGAAGCAAATATCATAGTTTGTTTTAGATTGGAGGCACCAAATGGTCCCATCTGGAGAAGGCCCTATGACCTACAAAGTATTATTTTCTGATCAGAGTGTTGCCAATGGATGTCTGCGCTTTTAACCTTTATAGATAAATTATGTATATTTCGGGTTCATATCGTCATCTTGCCTCGTATTATTTGCGACGTTGACTCCAGTCTGACTATTTATACAGATTTTTGTAGATAGAAAAAAGATATATTGTAAGGCTGGGCTGTTGCTGATCAGAGTGTCGCTATGGGGTGTCTACACTTTTAACCTTAGTAGATAAATTATGTATTTTTCGTCTTCATATTCATTATCTTGTCTCGTATAATTTGGTAGATAGAAAAAGAGATATATTGATGAAGTGGCGCCTGAAAGTTGCACTCTGTATGATATTTAGAATGACGAATATATATTTTCTTGCGGTGGGTCGAGTATAATGAAATGTAATAAATGTCCACGAGAGAAATGTTTATAATGAGCCTTATTAATTTCTTATTTTATAAGTATTTCTATTTAAACTTCCTAATATAGCATTTTATAATTTAGCCGTTGAAGTTTCAGGCACTTAAATGATATATTCAACGACATGTGCGGGCATTCTTTATCCCCGTCTGTGTGCACAGAAAAAAGTCTGAGCCGTATTCAAAAGATCTCTTGAAGATTCGGGGGTTTCTCAGATATCTTTGTCGAGTTTTTATTTATTGTTATATATATATATATATATATTATATAATTAGGGTGTCCCAGCCTCACATGTGAAAATAAAAATTTGCAAGAGTCAAATCGCACACCCCTTTAATTAATTACACTTGAAGAAAGGAAAACATGGGCGAAATTTCACTGGCCTATTAGGAGGGGAAGGGTCCCCTCATTGACCTTTTTATTCGACCCTATATGAACAAACGTAAATGCTCAGCATTAATCATTCTAGAATGGAAGAATGAAATGTAAATTCTTTCTAATGACTAAATTAAAGGAAATGGAAATTCTTCCTAATGACACATTTCATTTCGGGGGACAGAGGATCTTTTTGTCTGCTGAGGGGAACTGCTGGCGGTGGTATTCGACGACTTGGTACACGAGCTGCCGTTCCTCCTCGTTTTTTGTCAGGCCCTCGTTGAAATCTTCCGCCAGTTTCACCGCCCGTTCTGCCGCGTCGTTCACAGACTTCAACGATGGTGCACTTCGAGATCTTTGGGGGTTTTTGGAACCGGCAGCTTCAGGCAATGAAAAAGGTTTTGAGTCCTTTTCGTGACCAAGGTGCTCAAATCCGACCGTCTCACGGTCAAGACACTCTTTCCCTCCAGCCGACGCAGATCTTTTGGGTTTTCGGTCTCTTGTGCAGGTTTTGGAGCATGGCCGTCTTCTCTGCATCGGTGGTTTTGGAGGAGAACATAGCGAGTCCGGCTAAATCTCGCTTAGGTACAGAGGTGGCCCCGGAATTTCGTCAATGCAGCGGTACCTACATCATGATCCACCGCCTTGTACCGCTCTAGGTCCTCCAACAGTTCCAGGTCATTGACGGGCGCGTCCGCCGTCAATGGAGCCTCGAACCACCTCTGGATGTAGATGGTGACGGCAAAGACGTTTATCCTGCGTAGTGACCGGACCTCGTGAGCGGTCAGGTGGAATTGGCTTCGGAAGATGAACATCTTAAGACAGTAAATGCCTTTGGCCATCCACCTGGCCCGGTGGTATGCTCCAGGACGATTGTACCGGAGATCTCGTTTGCCATGACCATCGAGGAAGACCAGAGCGAGGATCAGGAACTCCCGGTAATCGTCTCTTGGGTGGCCAACTTCAAGCTGGTCTTCAATGAAGTGGACAATCTGCTCTTTTTTCAACGCCACCCATTCCGAAAGGATGTCGCTTGGGCCATCGCCGTTGAACGGAGAAGCCTGCTTCTGGTCGATGAACTCCCATTGGGATTTGAAGCGACCGAACAGCGCAATTTCGGGGCCAGAAGACCTGAAGAACAGGTCAAAGACTGAGGTGATTACCAATTCCATCATGTGGTGTCTGCAAGCCAGGAAAAGAATGCGGCGGTCCATTTGGTCCTGGATAATCGTACAAGCGCCGCTGTGAATACCGGTATTCGCCGCTATTGTGTAGAAGCAGAGACCGACAATCCATGGTTGAACTTGCGGCCAATCGTCCAGCACCTTCAGAACAGCTCCAGTCATCCGCTGTCCCGTGCTGTCAGGGATTTTTGGGATCGCCAACAACTTCTCAAGATTCTTCCCGCTGACCAGCACTGGTATCCAATTTCCCTCCATCCGAATCAGGGAGGAGTTTGCCATCAAAGTGGACGACAAGCGGCGTATCAGGATTGAACTCGGTCTTGATTCCGGCTGCCGAGTTCTTCCTGGACTTCTGCCGTAAACGGTGAAGACTTGATTTCGACAAGGTGACCGAGGATAACTCAACTCCCGCGGCAGCGAGTGCTGGAGCCACAATGTGCATCGCTTGGCGTACTGAGGTTCCAGTTCGATCCAGGTCTGCAGCAAAATTGGGATATTGGATGATCCTCCTTGCCGACACTTGGCCGTCCTTGGGAGCGGATCGAGGAGCCGAAGGACCAGGAGAGGAATATTGGACATCATCATTGGATGCTTCGGCCATGGACTCCGAAGAAGAAGAAGAACCATTTTTCACCGTTCCTTTTGCTTGCAGTGAGTCCATCTCTTCGCGGCTTTTCTTCTTCCTCTTCTCTTCAGCTGCTCGGCGTTTCTCCCGCTCCGCTGCCCTGCGAGCAAACTCCAGGTCCTCTCCTCCGATGTACATCTTCCGCACGGTTCGCTGGTCATTCAGAAAGTCTCGATCTTCGGGGACTTTGATGAGTTTCATGGCGTTGGCATGAGCTGTTTCGAGCAGTGTATTCAGGTTGGCTTGGAATCCCTTTTCCCGCTCCAGTTGCTTCTCTCCCCCACGGTTTCGGTTTCTGGCAACCTTCTCGTAGTCCGCGGAGAGGGCCTTGATCCTTTCGACGCACTTGGGCTTGTGGGAGGTCGGAATAGATGCCCGAGCCCACACCGCCATAACCTCATCAGCTACCACATTGGCAGCTTCCGCCGTGGACGTTTTTTTCTTCCGAGTGAAGAACAACAGACGTCGAAGAACATCTCCCACTGTCGGGAGTTGACACAGCGTTTCCAGGGGTTCATTTCGCAACACCCACCAGCCACACAGTCTCTGCTTTCTTGTATCCATAACCTGAAAAGAAATATGCTACAATTAGTATAAGGTAGAGAGTAGCCGTTCAGCAATAGTAACACATGGTTTGAGGGACCCTTAAAATTAAAGAACACGAATGAAATTCATCTTGCTGGCATATTTTCACGAGTGGAAGAAATTAGGGGGGTGTGCATGACAAACTTCAGGAACAAAAAAAATTGGGACACTCTAATATATATATATATTAATATATATATATATATATATATATATATATATATATATATATATATACTAGGTGCACTCAATATATTTTGCCCCACTCATTTTTTTTAGCTAAATAATAGGCCATGGGGCTGAAATGTCTTTTGGGCTGTAAGTTTGAACTTTCTGTGCTTCACATAACCAGATTTTTCCAGTTTGAACCTCCCCTCCTTGTATAAAACCGCTTTTAAACGCAATTGTATAAAACCGATGGTTAACGCAGTTTCAAAAATGGCGCCTGACAATGATGTGCGTCGTAAGTGGAGAGCTGTTATCGAGTTCTTAACCGCAGAGAAGGAAACAGTTGGAAATATTCACAAACGTCTACAAAACGTTTACGGAGATGCTGTTGTTGATCGAAGCACAGTTGGACGCTGGTCTAAACGTGTGAGATCATCGGAGAGAGGGAGTGCCAGCTTCGATGATGAGCGACGCAGCGGTCGCCCGACATCGGCTGTGACATCTCACACTGTGCAACGTGCTAACAGCATCATTCGCTCAAATCAGCGCGTCACATACAAGGAGCTATCACTGGAGCTAGGAATTAGTGAAAGAAGTGTGAATACGATAATTCAGCAACTGGGATACTCAAAAGTGTGTTCACGGTTTGTTCCTCGCGAACTGACTGAAGATCACAAAGCCCAAAGAAAATAAATTGCCTCTGAATCGTTGGTTCGATACGAGACAGAAGGGGATGACTTCCTTTCACGAATTGTGACTGGGAATAAGACTTCGGTACACCACTTTGAACCTGAAACAAAATGCCAATCCATGGAGTGGCATCACGCAGACTCCCCACGCAAGAAAAAGTTCAAAATGGTTCCCTCTGCAGGAAAGGTTATGGCCACCATCTTCTAGGACATGAAAGGGGTGAATCTGGTGGACATTAAGAAGAAAGGACAAACAATCAACTCAGAGGCATATATTGCTACCCTACAGAGACTCGAGAGACGTATAGAGCGAGTTCGACCGGAGAGAAAACTGAAAGACGTCCTTCTTTTGCACGATAACGCAAGACCACACAACAGTTTGCGAACAAGAGAGGCCATCACAAAAATGCGTTTGAGTGTGTTACCCCACCCTCCATACAGCACGGATCTGGCACCTTCAGACTTCCATTTGTTTGGGCCAATGAAGGATGCTATTCGTGGAAGAAAGTTTCAGAGTGCGGATGAGGTTGTTGAGGAGGTTAAGAGGGGGCTCCAGCGGAACCCAGCGGACTTTTACCAGCAAGGAATAAAGGCCCTTGTTTCGAAGTGGAGGAAAGCCGTATAAAAGAGACTATGTGGAAAAATAAAAACTTGTAAAAAAGGTATGTAACTACTTGTGTACAGAATTTCTGGAACTTACAAGGAAATTTAGAAAGGAAAAAAAGAGGTGGGGCAAAATATATTGAGTGGCCCTCGTATATATTATATATATATATATATATATATATATATATATATATTATATATATATATAAGTATATATATCATATAATATTGCTTAGACGTCCAGCCACTCAGTCAGCATGACAGACTGCTGACGAGGGGTGAGAGAAGCTGTTATCATGTGCCGAGAAGCTACAGCGGTCAGATGCCCGGTTATACCTTAATAAAGAAGTTGTGCTTTACTTTTTTCTATACAAACCTACATGCATACACACCCACATATATACACATATATAAAAGAAGTTTTGTTTTATTTTTCCTATACTTGCAAACACACCCACATATATACATATACAATTCATATATAATTTATATATATATATATTTTGTGGGGGGAGACGGTTAAAGCAGTCTCTCACCTTGCTGCATGCAATGTTGCATACAATTGCATTGCACTCTACCTTTTTGTGGGTATACTAGTCACGTAGGGCCGCTACGGTTCAACTAACCTCAGATCTTTCTACTATCTCTGATTGGGGCAGAGAAAACCTTGTGGCTCTCATTACCTCAAAAAATAAGTTCCTCCATCTGTCTACTCGTCGCAAGATTCCACATGACTATCCCATTACCTTTAACAATACACAACTAAATCCTTCCTCTTCTCTTAACATTCTTGGCATTTCCTCTTCTCGTGATCTTTCCTGGAAAGGTCACATATACAGTACTCTCTTCCCAAATCAGCTACTAAGAGGTTAGGTGTTGTACCGGCTCCGCAGTTTCTTACTCTCCCCCCTCACCTTAGTTGCTGTCTCTGTAAAGTGGTCTTACCTGCCCCTGTATGGAGTACGCTTCTCACGTGTGGGGTGGCTCAACCCACACAGCTCTACTTGATCGGATGGAATCAAAGACTTTTCGTCTCATCAGTTCCTCACCTCTTACTTACTGTCTTCAATCTCACTGTCTTCGCCGCAATGTTGCCTCACTCTCTCTTTACTATCGTTATTATAACGGACACTGCTCTTCTGAACTTTCTAACTGCATAGCCTCCTCCTTTAAGGAGAGCACGCAGTACTAGACTTTCTACACATTCTCTTTCCTTTTCTGTCCAACTCTCTATCCAGGGGCGTCATGCAACAAATATTTTTTAGGGGGGACATTGTCAGAGAAATAATTTTTAATCAGTTGTAAGAAATCAGTAATTTAGTGCTTTAACTACATTTTAAAGATAAGAAAAGTCAACAGTATATACTGTATAGGGTCAATTTATTTGATTAATTAATTAAGTTCTGTTCCCTTATTAAATTTATTCCAGTAAATTTGGGGATTACATGTCCACCCAACGACGTCTTTGGGCATGACGCCTCTGTCTCTAACGCTAGGATTAATCGATATTTTCAATCTTTCATCTATTCAACCGGTCAACTCTGGAACAATCTTCCTCAATCCATCTTTCCTATAACCTCCAATCTTTCAAACGCACAGTGTCCCGGCATAAAAAAAATCCTGAACCTTGATTTTGGCTCTTTTCTTCTTCTATGGAGGGGGTCGTTCTTGTGGGCATTTGCCCTTGTCCCCTCCTTCCTGTATGAAAAAACTTATAGACGTGTAAAGTTTTCACATAAGAATAGTTGTAATAGTAAAGTATAGAACAGACAAGGTTCTCCCCCCCCCCCTCTGTCAGCCACTGCTGACAGAGAATATCAGTGAAAGAAGATTTCTAGGAAAGTGGGAAAAAGTATAATGAAAGAGTTCATTCACACCATGCGTACACTTATCTCGTGTACTCAGTTACACATACATTAAAAGACAGCAGAAAATATAGGATAGCATGAATACTAAACTACTAATCTAATCGACGCCATGCATATTTTTTAAGGAATTTTTTATTTATTTATTATGTACACGAAGTCATCATTTCGTCGTTGCATCATTTCTCTGTAGCCTGCCAGAGCCACCGTACCGAAGATTTATCATATATTACGCCCGATTACGCAGATAATATCGGGTGATTCATAAGTCTGTTACCACTGTAATGGTGAAATATTTTCTGTTTTAGATTGTTGATTTGTGAAAATATGGGGTATGGTCAAGGATAGGGTATATGCAACAAAACCTCGTAATGTCAATGATTTAAAAGAAAGAATTTCCACTGTTAATTTCCAATATGTAATTGTGTAAAAATAACCTCAGATAAAAAAACATCACAGGTTACTGTGGTTTGTAGTTATTTTTTATTCACCATTACAGTGGTAACAGACTTATGAATCACCCTGTACATGCATTTTTATAAAACATTTATCTGTTTATTAACAAGGCAGGCGAGTGTCTGAACGTGTTTTCTGTAATTGGATGTTTGTCATGTGCTTGTATCTGTCAACTCTTTGAATGTCGAGAGTATTCAGTTAGGGTCTCCTGCCGTGAAAAGTGTTTATGCTGCAAGTGATATATTGAGTTGTTCATACTTCGCGGTGTTATGCCACGACGAGAGCAGAGAAAGTCTCTTTCTGGCAAGGAATATCAACGAATACAAAGAATACAAAGGACACCAAACAGCAACAGACCGGCTGGTCCCTACGAGGCTGTCTGTTTAAGAAGGAGGGTTGAAAGAAGGCGGAAAATTTCGAGTAGGAAGAAAATTTAAAGACAAGTGAAAGTTTCAAAGCAAAGCAGAGAAAAGAGGTTGAGAAGTAGGAAAGAATTTCAAGATGAAGTGAAAATTTTAAAGTACAGAGGAGGGAGGTCCCTCTATCTATCCCCGTTTAATTGTCTCTTATGGAGAATGAAAGTGTTTCGTGGGTGACCACCGTTGTTGCTACGGCGAATTAAAGATGCTCCCATCTAGAGGTGTTTATGAAGCAAGTAATAAAAAATTAGCTGCTCGATGGTTCATCATGTTATGTAGGGGAAAAAAACAATCAGAGGAATCTCTCTAAAGCGAGGGGAGGACTAAGTGTATGATATTGGTATAAGTAGTACTACCAGAAAATGTTAGAGTGCAATTGCAATGCAACATTGCATGCAACATGATGAGAGTGTTTTGAACCCCACTCCACCCAATTCAGGCCCCCCTTCACCACCCCCAAAAATTATATATATATATCTGTCAACTCCAAGGGTTACCTAACCTAGTTGCTCAGGCCCACAAATATATATATATATACATATATATATCTGTCAACTCCAAGGGTAACCTAACGTAGTTGCTCAGGCCCACAAAAAATATATATATATCTGGTGGGCAAAAAAAAAGGGTGACCCCGAACTTTGCCTGTAAAATCCAAAGTTATGGTCAGATTTCAATATTTCTTTCACACCCCACAACTAAGTAAATTTCCTATACGGTGGGCGGATTTCAAATTAAACTAATGAAAATTACTGATTTATTGATCATTTCTTTATGCCACTGGAAATTCTCCCGTTACACTACTACTGCATTGTATGTGCAGATAAAAAGTTACAAAGTACTCACATATGGTGCTACCTTGATGTTAGAAAAACTGCTCCATATGTTTACCACGAAGTTCTACAACCTTTTTCAGTCTAGGACGGAACTCATCTATGGTTTTATTGATTTGTTCTTGTAGTAGCTCATCCCATTTTTCCAGAAGCTGTCGTAAATGAGCGACATTTCTTACTTTGAACCGATAATTTCTCTGTGACAAATTTTTCCAAAGGCCGTAATCGACAAGATTTAAATCAGGACTGTTTGGTGGCCAAATTTAATACTGCTACCTGGTATTCTTTTGATATCTCCTGTTTTATCGATTTTCTTGAGGAGCTTGTCCAAACCTCCTGCAGTTGGCTTACGTTAATTAAAATCGCTTTAGTTATCAACTTGAACCTATGATTAGCAAGGACGCAACTGTCCTTCGGGTTCGGGTCAGATGACGGAAATATAGATGACTTTTGGGTAGTAATACCCTACAGGCGCTTGGCTGCTGTGGATATAGAATACATTTTGAGTCGTATAATGCAGGCCTCTCAAAGTAGCATCGCATTCAACACCATTCTGTTTATTTAGACGAATTATTGGAATAAATTTCACGAAATATATAAAAAATAAATATACAATCCTATACAAACGATGGAATATATATGATCAAAAAATAAAATTAAGAAATAATAATAGTATAAGAAATACGAACGAGGAATATATATATAATCAAAAAAATCAAAAAATAATATAATACAAAACGATGGAGTATAACCATCAATATAGCAGTACAAGAGAAATATATATTAAATAAATAAATATATTGAAAATAAATGTACATCAAAATACATTCACTTTGTTCTACTGCGCTTAACTAAAACACTAAACTCGCACGTAATCAGAGTCTGCAGTCACATCATTATTGCTTTGCACTACGCAGTAAATACGATTTAACATTATTTCACCGCTCAAGTTATAGGGACACCTATATTCGATCTAAATGGCCTTCATATCGTTCAATACTTTTTTTGTGCCCACTTTACATTCGGTTGGGAAGTTATCTTTAAACGAATACATTCAAAAGCACGTACAAAGAGGTCATCGTTAGCCACAACATCATTATTAAATACAAGTTTATAAACACTCCTTTCCAATCGAGGGTTTATTCTTATCGACCCGAGTTTTTCAATCGTGAACTCTTCTTCACACTGCATAGCGGCAGTTGAAATAATCTTCTAAGTCGTTACGACAGCTGCTCAATATATAAAGAAATAGTTCTTCAGGGTGAACGGTATAGGTGAGCTCAGCCCTGTACCGCTCAAGTGCTTTGTACCAAAGTTCATGATATTTCGAAGAGTCTAAACCTTTTAAATAAGCATCCAGCTCTAGACCATTCTCGCCTTGTTCAGTCCTGCAATCGGTAAACCCGTCGAGCAGAGCGGTGTATGCGTATTCAAGAACCGTATCAAAATAAAGCATATCCGTAATACGCGCGTCTAATATAGGCTTCAGCTTGCGGAAACCGACGATTTCAAACATGCTGTCGAGGATGAAACGGTTTCGCGTAGGGACAAGAACGTTATTATCAGAAGCATTCTTCCACATCAGTCGAATATCAATGCATGGCTGATCGTTATTTATACACAACGTACAAACAATGGCGTATGAGGGGGTATCACTAATCTGCTCTCTTCTTGTACCTACACCTGCAGGAATTTTATAACAATCCTCACTCCACTTCTCAACTACCACGAAGATTCTCTTCATCTCCTCAACACTTAAATAAACAACATTCCGTTTGTTTGTTTGTCTACCAGTCGTTTCCAGTACATAGTTAATGGCACCGGTTTCACGCCTGAACACGCGCAACGACTTCGTCACGGACACATCGTACACGGCGTTAAGAATGTTGCTCAAAGGAAGTTCCATCGTATTCGAGGAGCGCACGTCCACTCGGTTCAAGCTCTGACAAGACGATGAGCAACAGGCGAGCGGATCGGTTCGACTGGAGGAGTGAGTCAAACCATAAGCTGATGAAACGTGTACGGCGTTGTTCCAACGTGAATACTTGTATCCCATTATACTGGGTAGATGTTTTGAGAAATTTTCCGATACATGAAGCAATACCTGTTTTAATGTTTTATCACTCCCACTTCCCAGAATACGCATCAGACATTTTTGCTTAGTGGGATTTTCACGAACTAAACACATTTTATTCACACTCCGACGCACTATTTGAGAGAAACATGTGACCATATTTTTCCATTTTGCTTAGCATGCGATACTCATCTCTAAATTCTGTTAAATACTCACGCAGACCTTTAGCCACAACCTCACTACAAACCTCATGATATATATTAATGTAGTGGTAAAAATACTTAAGATTCTCCATGATGACAAGATTTACATTTTCAGTTGCAGGGTACGAGTACTCAGTATGATGCAACATGACATAATATCGCTTGTCGCACCACTCTTCAACAAGACTCACTAACCATATCCGTTGCTTCTCTTCTGCACGTGTTGTTTCTTCTACTTCACGGTATATGTAAGCTTTTATAAAGTTTAGTCCTACAACATAGTTCAATACATCACTTGTACCACGAAATCCTGCAATGCTCTCGCCAGAATAGCCGTAGAGTATTTGTACCTCTTGTTCCTTCGCACGATTCAATGTAGCCTTAAAGGGATCAAAGCAGGGTTGAATAGGGAGCCATTCAGTATCCTTATCTTCACACTTTGCCGAATACCACTTCATAAACGTCGAACACGCAGTATTAAAGGTAGCCATTACTATATATATATATATATATATACACCTTTGGTTACCTTTGGTTAGCTTCCGACCGAACTGTTCATTCTGACGAAGGTCAAGCTTTTCACTCCACCTTAGACCTACAGTTTAACGTGGAATCCGAACCACGCCCCATCAGCAGCCCAGCGTCTTAACCACTAGGCCACTTAGGGTACCCATTTATCTACCAACCACTTTCTTTATTGTGTGGAAGGATGAACAGCTGGGTTTTGCTGCGCGCCGGCTGCCGTCGGGTCTCGAACCCGGAGCCGATGGATTCGCAGTCAGCGACGCTAACCACTACACTATATATGTATGTATATATATATATATATATATATATATATATATGTGTGTAATAAATAAACATATCGTTAACACTAGACATATATAACAATCAAAGATTATGGTATCCAAAGGGTACGGTATCATAGGTACCAGGCACCTGGTAACGTTGGTAACGTTTCCTATAGGTATTGCGGCACACCTTCGTACCCCTAAGTTCCTTCACGCCCCCCACCTTCTGTGCCCAAAAATTGTAGGTCCCTACAGTAAGTTGGGGCGGCTGGTCGCCCTCATCATCATCCAAGCACACTAGATCCTTCAACGAATTAAAGTTAACGACCCGCCGATTCGCCTGGTTGAGCGTGATACCCTTAGCCTTCACGATATATTTCATATCTTCCCCCACTCTCACCCGTACCCCATAAATTTTTAGCCCTGTTGAGACAAAAGAGTTGGCGTATGCGATGTCTCCATACTCATCCTTAATCTCATCGGTCAACTCTCCGAGGAATTCACCAATAGGAGGCATGTATTCACCCTCCCTCGCTGTGAATGTCACACTATCTGTATCGGCGTACAGAACCCTCCGCCCAAGAGAATGCAATTGGCCCCAAAGTTTGATGCGTGCGTAGGCCGTTGTGAAGCTGGCTTCAGGTATGTTTGTAACCCGTGAGGTATCTGTGGCCAATTCGGTATTGTTGTACTTTATTATGTAAGTATTACCTACATTCACGATCTCCATGACCTCTTTATTGGGAGCGTTGGCATAATCCCAGACTTCACTATAACTTTGTGCCAAATGAACGTTCCCTTTGCCAGTATTCTGTGCAAATTTTCTCCAAAGACTGTTTAGACACAACTTTGCACTAAAGCGCTTGCCTGGGTTCTTTACAATTTGGGAAAGGTCAAGCTGTATATCTTCACAGTCACGGTAACGTTGAATATAAGCCGATTTTTCATCTTCGGTATTAACTCATCGCGGATACCCTGATGCTTCTACCTTATCCTTCAGAAAAGCGTTTATATATGGCGTGAAAAGGTTGGGTAGCTTCTGAAACCTCCAACACCTCATGTATCTTCAATATTCTGTAAACATGGCGAACGGCTAGGTCCAGCTCAGGGCTTGTATATACACCTCTGATCTTACGCTGGTTGGTTATATGATTACATTAACCATTGTTCTCTTCTGCGCACTTCACGCACAGGGGAAACATGAGCTTGTGATCGATAACGACGGGTAAGATCGGCATCTATAAATCGCGTGGGGGGGGGGAGCACATTTAAGAAAGAAAGGCCGAAATAGTACCTGTTCAAATTTGTTGAGAACACCTCGATGGTGGGTAGGTCAGGTCCCACCAGAACCAGTTTTTCAGGTGCACCCACCGGGTACGGATTGTTCTTCATCACGTAGGAATATAAAGAACAGAAGTCGTAGTAATGGAGTTTCACGCCCTCCGTAGGAGGAAAGTATAGTTTCAAGGGATTTGTACGCCCTCCGAACAAGCTATCACCGCATTTGAGAGGATCCAGCACCATTGAACGCTTGATCGTGTTTGTTTCTTCACGGTACTGTCCATCTGTTTCCATCCGTGCATCATAGTCATGCTCCCACAAGACTTTGTGAGTAAACTGGGAGCCTATAAGTTGATCGCGGGTACGGGCCCACACAAGACTGTCGGCAGGAGATCTACCGTGGATATCTCCTACGATTCCACACTCAGGACGGGGGCATCCATGCCACCAGCAACCGTTAAAGGAGTACACAGTCTTCTCAACAGTGGCAGGGTTTTCGCTCAGACCATCAACCCAAAAACACGGCCATTAACCTTAATGTGTACTTCCACCGTGTTGCGGGTATGCTTTATGTATGCACCTGTCTGCTGCTCTATGTGTATGAGCCAGTAAATAGTCTTGTGCCCATAACTGCGGGGAATGTTTCTGTGAATGACGGCTAAGGTGTCTTTAGGCATGAAGTTATTCTTGAACACCGAAAAACATAATGAGGCGATCATGGTTGCGACTTGCAACGGATCGCATTTGAAACGGTCTACGTACATCCTTCTAAAGGCCTGGAAACATACTCTAAGCACGCGCACATCATTCATGCAATAACGCTCACATTCATCAGCTATATTATAAGGATTAGATTCATTAAAACTGTTGTAGTATCGGTCAAAATCTTCACGTTTATCTGTACTCATACATTCATAGTTAAAGTAATGTTTGGGTGAATGTAGTCCTACGTAATTTAAAGTTTCGCTAGTAAGGAATGTGCAAGGGAAATATCTTTTTGAAACTTCAGCGGCTACGCCCATCACCTTGGGTAACTTCGCTAATTTACAAGGTGTGAATAATAAAGTGTCTTTAAACTGTACATTACTTCTTATTTGCATCTGTTTAAGTTTGTTTCCTCTTTTCAAGGGATCACCTGTAAATATCTCAGATGACTTGTGCTCAAGCAGCTCCTTAAAAAGGAACTGTGTGTCAAATTTTGCCCCGTTATGTCTCCATAATGTGAATCACAACGGGTTTTGCTTCCTCTTCTTGATCAGTTCTCAGATTTAAACATATCTCAGGATTCGTGCGGGTGAGCTTTATTTTCATATCCACCCCATTCACAAGCAACTTCTCCTGGAATGTGAAGTCTGTATGCAGGAGTCCAAAACACTCGTATATCTTCTTTTTAGAATTTTTAAATTTATCCTTTATATTACTTTCGTCTTTAGCTTGATAATAGCTCTCGGCACTCAAAAAGGTATCCTTCGCTTCTTTGGAAAAGTTCAGCACATTTTCCAGATAGGATCGTAGGTGGTATTATCTCGTTCCTGCCGATATGTTGACCTGATTTAAATATACGTCATACTGGTTGAATAAGGAGTGCAGAAAGTTTGTTTCAGGGTATACAGCATATTTGTCATCGCAGTCCGTTCCATCACAATGGGCTATACGTAGTTTAGCGTACATGTGCACACAGCTTGGACCAAAAAAGTAAGGGCCTGAGCTAGGTATCACGAATTCTATAGGGGCACTCGGGGAACTAATTGTGTTTAAAGGGTTAATTGTAATAAAATCGTTATGTTCAATAGAAACTTGAGTTGGAGGCATGTCAAAGAGGGACAGCTCCGATTTACAATATTGTGAACTACACGGATGGATGAAGCGTGCCATGACGAATTAGAAATAGTGCCTCCTCTCGCGACAAGTAGTAAACAAACTATGATTCATGAGATCAATGTCCTTAGCTTATATCAACCAAAAAAAAGTCAACCATAGGTTTCATTCGCTTAGAACACTTCTTTTTTGATATCCTTTTACGTTTAATGCCACGTGGTGGTAACCCCTTCTTCCGGACAGCCCTCTTCTTCTTCCCACCACCACGCATTTTTCTCTTTGCATCTTTGACGATTTCGTCTCGTGTACGCTTCAAGTATCTTTTTAGAGCTTCTTTAGGTTTTAGCCCCAGCCAATATGTCTTCTGCCGTGTTAAGACCTGATTGTAGCGCTTTCCTCCCGAGGTATCTGGCACCCCTCTTCAGCAAGGGGACAGCCGTACGTAGTATGGTTGAAAAAATGCATCCAAGTCCACTACCACGCTGGTATCTCATACCTCGATAAACTGTGAAAGGTTCTCTGGCCATTATAACTCATTGCGTCGAAAGTGCAGCTTCACTGTTAAGCTCCCGTTACCGAATGGAAATTTTTTCCCTCAATCGATCGTTCTTATATATAGTGAGATATTGGTTATTAGATTAGCTGCGACACTCACATCATGGGGCCTGTCATATGTAATACTCAAATTCCTTCCTCTATAGTTGGGGATGTGTGCTATGCGCAGCAAGCCAGGCGTGCCTGGATATCCCAACAAACTGGTGCTCCACTATATTGCTGTAAATATAGCACATGTCTGGGGGTTTATAGCCTCAACCATTTTCTCCAATTTCAACTGATACATAGGCTGGACAAGTCGTGTTGTGCCTCGTGAAATGTATCTCTTTGGATGACTGTTCGATATCGTCCATCGGTCATAATTTTGAACACTCTTTGGTCTTTAATATTTCGGTTAGCCTGCGATTTTAGGACCACAGTACATGCATGAGGATCATTGTTTACGATTTCGTATACTAAATCGCCCGTAAGATTTGAGCTTTTTAAACTTACGTTTAAGTCTCTCACAACATCCTCGACCGCACTATAGTGACCCGGTCCTAGTGCTACTTCTGTATTGTAATACCGTGCATCCCAGTCAGGGCGATACGCATGGTTTCATCCCGAGTTACCCTGGCTTTTTCACACTCATTACAGTCTCTAAAAATCGTAAAAACTGGTCCTTTATAATCACTACTTAAAAAAAGGGTATTCAGCTGAATTTCGCATATACCCACCTCATACACGATCCAATTCAATGGGTCCGTGGAGTTCTTTTACAAAGTTGGCTAGTGTGTTGTTAGGGTGTACAGACAGTGACGAGGAGGACGGGAGTGTGACGTAGAAAAGGTGAGGCGCCATGTGGCATAGGATTTAAGCTTCATTATTGCCCCAGCTTTTATATAGGTGTTGAAGCTTTCTGGGTATCCTAGCCATTTCACCAGGTACATTTTTCTCTTTCCTGAACCTTTGCTTCCTAAAATTTTTTCAATTTTAAACACATTTTTTCCTAAATTAAATGTCACTTTCTGCAATTCCTCGCGGTAAAAGCCTCCTGCGATTTCTTCCCCATTCAAATCTTCTCCGTAATACAACATTATCTCGTCTTTAGCCCTAACTTTAAAAATCTCACGTGTCCATCCTTGCTGAAATCCCTTCACGAATTTATTTCCCGAACGCGACAGCCTTACATAATCATTGATTTTGAAACGCGCAGTGTGTGGTGGTGGTGGTGGTGTTCCATCTCTTCTCACATCAGGCTCTGTGCACAAACCTCTTTCTAAAATCTCGTTAGGTGTTGTCCCAATCGTCCGATGGTGTGAGCGATTGTAGGATGAGGCCAATGATTCCAGAATGTCTAGAAATCTGTGTGTTTTGTGTAAAATAGCGGTGCATGCGTTCCTTTATGGTACGTTGAACTCTTTCAGCTAAAGGTGCCTTATGTATAGAATTGGTAGTGTAGTAGCTGATATTAAACTCTGTCAATATGTTCTGAAAAGCTCGGCCTATAAATTCTTTCCCCATATCCGTACAAAAATAGCCAGGAACCCTGTTTTCTCTCAACATCAACGTTTTGGTGGCTTTAGCAACTGTTTCAGGCGATTTATTGTTCAGAGGAGTTAGCCACAGATATCTAGAGAATACATCTATTCAGCTTTTTTTAGAGACACAAAAGTTCACACACACACACACACACACACACACAAACTTGCTTTTATGTAGTAAAATATGTTATGTATTATTTACGTTTTAGTTGTCTATGAGCTGAGAGAAGGAAATCATGCAAAATATGAAAATTGTCATAAGTTCTTTTAAATTATTACTAGTGAAACAGCGATCAGTCCGTCTGATGCCACTATTCATGTCGCTCACGTACGTAAAATTACTGCTATTTATACCTGGTAATTCTACTTCTTATATTTAATTTAGCAGACTCGCACATGTTACCCAGTTCTAAAAAAAAAAACTTCTGATTTCACATCGATATTAAAGCCCCCCCATTATTATACACTGCGATATGCGAATATTTTGTTTTATCTGATTGTGACTTAATTTTTTTTTTAAATATCGATATCCTCATCTAGATTGCCGCCATTATTGTAAGATAAATAGTAATAACAATTAAGAAGCATCCGTTGGTTATATGAAATTCAATTCCTATCAATCTTTCGTTATCGCTCGAAAGAAATCTTACTCCAACAAAGGGCCTACCATATCGGAGATCGTTAGATAAGTCTACAGCTGAGGATGCATGGTATATAAAGTCTTCATGAATCCTAGACATAAAATTTAATTCCTGCTTAGACAACCAGTGTTCTTGGAAGAGTGTCAAGTCTGCATTATTACAAATGTTATGAACATCTAGAAATTAATTTATTATTGATCTAACGTTATATAAAACTGAACCCAGCATATTATCCACCATGAATGTATATCCGATTATTATTATTATTATTATTATTATTATTATTGCCATTCTGACTATTGCCAAATTTCCTGGTAAAGTGAATATATTCTTTTACAATAATACCATCTAGCCACTCACTCATGTTGTAAGGGTTGAACTGCTCGTTTACACCTTTAATTATTATCTTAATTGATTTATATTACGAAGATTTGGTATTTAATTTAGTCATTAATAAGTCATTGTATTTACCACAAACTTTTTTCAGTATGTGACGAATATCGCAATCCCCATTCGAGAAGTGAATTTGCAAAAAAAATAAGGTAAGATTCCTCTCAGGAGGCTTTGCGGAGAGAACAGGCCTCCTTCTTGAACTACGTCTATTGACCATTATCTAGCCATCTTCTTCTTTACTCGATCTCCCACGGATGTCTTTGGGGGAATGGGAGGCCCCCCCCTACTCTGTGTTGGTGAGAAGGAGCATGGCTTGAACAAGTCCTGTAGACTGTGTTTGTAACCTGATGAGCTCGTGTGTTCCCCCTTCTTGTGTGGAAGGGGAAGGAACTGCATGCCGAGGGAGGTGTATGAGTAGTGGAACGCCTCTCCCCTGAAGCAGAAGGCAAAGGAGAAGCTAGTGGCACCTCACCTCTTGGCAGTGAATGGTCCCTGTAATTAGTATTGACACTGTCGTTCTCTGGGCAGGTGTTGATTCTCATCACTTGTTGTTGATCATTCGCAACATTAGGAGTCGGTATTCCTTCCTGAACGAGAAGGAGGTTGCTCGTTACCACTTTGGAATATATTTCCACCCACTTGTGGGAGAGGAATCGGGTTGGGACTTACATTTCCTTCACTGCCCGACGCACTTCTAGTTGGAGTCACCACATGCTACACCACATCTGTGTATCTGGTCCTCGGAAAGAGCGTTTCTTTCAACGCATCTATTTCTGAACGAAATTGTTCCAACGATATTGCGTTCTTCTAATTTGACACTACCTGTTGGTGTTTTATTTCAAGTAATGAGTTTTTATATCTCATTATAGTGTTTGAAAAGCACTAATACGTCAACGTCATCCATAGAAATTACCAGAAATCTATGAAGATTAGTTACGGAGAAAGTGATGTCAGTGTCGTTTTGCCGTAGAATCGACGCTTTGCACTGTAATTATAATATCTTTTAATGTGTTCTCGTTTTCAGCGTTACCTCTACGAATTGGTAGGGTAGCACCGAACAAGGTGTTTATCTGTACCCGCGCGTATTCTACTTCTTCATCATCATAAAAATCTTGACATACCGACAAAAGCAGACCACACTTAATATGATTTACCTCGTCAAATACAAACACAAAGTATTTTCTACAAGTCTACGCCTTACTGCAGACGACGTCATCGTAATTAAACAAACGCGAAACATGGTGTAAGAGGGTGGGAGTGAGGCGGAATGCCCACGGCGGTGACCATTTCTCGGTCCTTTAAACAACGTTACAGATACGATCATTTAGATGCACAGGACATCTTTCCACATTAAGTATCATGAAACAGTTAATCACTATGTCACGCTAAGTACATGCACGGAATCACTGTAAATTCATGAACAGAATAAGATATAAATTTCACGCGATAGCGCTCAAAAACCCTTACTGTTTAAAGGGGAGAATCGCAGCCTAACAAAACGCGTCCACTTCCACGAAGAGATACTTACATATACTGTACCTTGTAACCTTGTAGCTGTTCCATGCGTCGGTCTTCACACGAAGGTCAAGTTGGCGGCCCCACCTGTAGGATGACCTAATGGAGGAGAGAGTTGCTCTCTTGCTATTTCCATCACACATAACCAGACACACCCGACTCATCCGGTACCGTCTTCAGCCAGACATCTAGTCTTCTTTTGAAGACTTCAATTTTGGCACCAGTCACGTTCCTGACATCCTTCGAAGCTGGTTGAATAGTTTTGGCCTTCTAACAACCAAGCTATTTTCCTTCAGAGTTGAGGGTGTTCCTTAACTGACCTTTAGTTTGGGAACACTACACAGTCTAGCTTTCCTATTTTCCAGTGTTGTTTTGATGGTTACTGGGTTCAGTTACTGGGTTCCGTTAGTGGATTCCTCCTCTTCTAAGGAGTAGATTGTAGACACCAATCGACCAGAAAAGTACTCCGGGGAGAACGTTAGGCAGGAGACAGGGAGTACTGGAACTCCCGTTTCTTCTGTCACTCTCCTCCTAAGCTTATCTTTTTCCATGTCTCATCTACCCTGTGAGCAGTCCAGCATGTTCTCAAAAACCTTTCTCCCTCATTCTTCACTACACATGCATGCATTTTACACACTGCACAATCTTTTCAAAAATTATATATATAAAAAAATGGCATTATGAGTCTCAAAGACCTTGATTTCGGATCTCTCCTTCTTATATAAGGGGGGTACATTTTTGCGGGCGCTCGCCCTTGGTCACTCCCTCTTGCATAAAAATAAAAGATTTTGAGGTTAGGTACCAGTTTTTCTATTATTTTGCATGTGTGAATTGCAGTGTATCTCTCTTCTTTCCAATGAATATAGATTTAATTTATGAATTCTTTCCCAGTACAGGAGCACAAAAGGAAAGAGGAACAGGAAACCTCAATATTTGTAACTACTATTAAAATGAATTGTTTTTTTTTTATTTTTTGTCAGGAAGTATATATATATATATATATATATATATATATATATATATTATATATATATTAGGGTGGCCCAAAAACATAAGATAAAAATAAACATCAGATATATATACTGTATCGCTCACTTTTTGCTACTTTTTGGTATAGCCCTCAAATCTCACTGTTGTGTAGAGGATAGGTGCTAGTGTTGTAAATTATTACATATATAAATCGGTTTGTTTATGTTACGTTTTGCATTTATTGTCATTAATTAAAAATACTCTACTTCCTGAGTTGTGGATTAAATTAGTGCGCCTATTAGAACGTGTGGACTCTAGCGAAAACATGACTAAACAAATAAACGTGTTTACTCTCGTGGTGAACGGTTCGCCTCTACCCACCCAACTCCGTCAGCTGTCCCCATTGCTTCAGTTTTTTCGTGTCTTCGCGTGGTGTGAGTATCGCCAGACAGTTACTGTGTATAATAAGTGAATTCATGTTGCACCTTGCATGTCATACATACTATAATTACTAGGGGCACTCAATATATTTTGCCCCACCCTTTTCTCTTAGCTAAATAATAGGCCATGGGGCTGAAATGTCTTTTGGGCCCTACGTTTGAACTTTTTGCGCTTCACATAACCAGATTTTTCCAGTTTGAACCTCCCCTCCTTGTATAAAACCGCTTTTAAACGCAAATGTATAAAACCGATGGTTAAGGCAGTTTCAAAAATGGCGTCTGACAATGATGTGCGTCGTAAACAGAGAGCTGTTATCGAGTTCTTAACCGCAGAGAAGGAAACAGTTGGAAATATTCACAAACGTCTACAAAACGTTTACGAAGATGCTGTTGTTGATCGAAGCACAGTTGGACGCTGGTCTAAACGTGTGAGATCATCGGAGAGAGAGAGAGCCAGCTTCGATGATGAGCGACGCAGCGGTCGCCCGACATCGATTGTGACATCTCACACTGTGCAACGTGCTAACAGCATCATTCGATCAAATCGGCGCGTCACATACAAGGAGCTATCACTGGAGCTAGGAATTAGTGAAGGAAGTGTGAATATGGTAATTCAGCAACTGGGACACTCAAAAGTGTGTTCACGGTTTGTTCCTCGAGAACTGACTGAAGATCACAAAGCCCAAAGAAAAGAAATTGCTTCTGAGTCGTTGGTTCGATACGAGACAGAAGGGGATGACTTCCTTTCACGAATTGTGACTGGGAATAAGACTTCGGTACACCACTTTGAACCTGAAACGAAATGCCAATCCATGGAGTGGCATCACGCAGACTCCCCACGCAAGAAAAAGTTCAAGATGGCCCCCTCTGAAGAAAAGGTTATGGCCACCATCTTCTGGGACATGAAAGGGGTGATTCTGGTGGACATTATGAAGAAAGGACAAACAATCAATTCAGAGGCATATATTTCTACCCTACAGAGACTCCAGAGACGTATAAAGCGAGTTCAACGGGAGAAAAACTGGAAGACGTCCTTCTTTTGCACGTTAACGCAAGACCACACAACAGTTTGCAAACAAGAGAGGCCATCACAAAAATGCGCTTCATTGTGTTACCCCACCCTCCATACAGCCCAGATCTGGTACCTTCAGACTTCCATTTGTTTGGGCCAATGAAGGATGCTATTCGTGGAAGAAAGTTTCAGAGTGCGGATGAGGTTGTTGAGGAGATTAAGAGGTGGCTCCAGCAGAACCCAGCGGACTTTTACCAGCAAAGAATAAAGGCCGTTATTTCGAGGTGGAGGAAAGCCGTATAAAAGGATGGAGATTATGTGGAAAAATAAAAACTTGTAAAAAAGGTATGTAACTACTTGTGTACAAAATTTCTGGAACTTACAAGGAAACTTGGAAAGAAAATAAAAAGGTGAGGCAAAATATAATGAGTGGCCCTCGTAGTTACTGTATTTTCTGGGTCAAAATTATTGTCAATGCATATGCAAAACATCTGAAAATATTAGAACGAAGAGGCGGTAAAAGAAAAGAGGAGCTTTAGCCTAATTTGAGTTACATACATACATATTTACAGTACACCCATAGCTTTGTTCGGAGCTGCAGGGCGTGTCCCCCTGCGGCGAATGGGGGAATGCATCTTTCTCTGATGTAAGGAGAAGCCCTCGCGGACCACAGGACCTGTACAGGTGGTCGCTAAACGCTGTCGTGTTTTCACCCGAGGAAAGTTTCGTAATGTACGAACCCAAACTTAATATATATATATATATATATATATATATATATATATATATATATATATATATATATATATATATATATATCCGCTGTTTGAGTCGAGTAATTTTTTAACCAAAATTCTACATTTACGTGGGATTTTATGTTTGCTTGTATTTGTACAAATAGTAATTTCATCTTTATTAGGTGAAGCCTCTATAATTTCAATAATAAATTTTACTTTTAAATAAAATGATCGTTAGAAAATATTTTAGAATTATTCGAACAAGTATTTGTCTTTTTGTCTCTCTCGTCTACGCCCGCTACTGGCATGAGGCCCCAGTCCCAGAAAATGCACCCTTCAGTGACTAACCTACTCTCCCCTCCTGCACGAGTACCCTGTGCGTTGCGTCAAGGGCGCGGCGGTCAAGGCGTTCTGCCGTCACTTTTCTGAACACCTCGCGCCCCTCGCCGTCCTCTTCGACGATCGCGTTAAAGAGAAGACTAAAGCAGCCCTGGCCAGCAACTTCTCACTTCTTCCGAACCCTAAAGCTCCTAAATGGGTGAATGGGAAGGAGTTTGGCCATCTCACTCCTTTAGAAGCGTACATCACAAGCAGTTCGTTGAAATTGTTCAACCTTCTCTCCGTGAACGGCCAAGAAATTAAGGCGTTCTTGTCGAAGCCACCAACCCTCTGGCCAATGGACCCAATGTATCAGGCATTGAAGGCCAAAGCCAAACTCCTCAAGGTCGTCAATGATAGTGCTGAACGTGGTTTCTCTTATCACATCATACAACGCCGCACTGACGAAAGACGAGACTCCGAAACAATACTTGTTGCGGCTCATCAGCAGTCACCGCAAAACCTTACCGGTTTCAACGAAGGCGGTACTGAACGTCAAGAAACAGGTTGTTTAAGATGTTTTATATCTCATTAACGAGTTTGAAGTTCCTCTGTATTATCCGATGGTGATACAAGTGTTGTTATTATTGTTTTTCATTTCATTGCTATTATACAAATAACTTAATAAGGGATTATAAAAAAGTAAAAGTTAATTTTTTACAGTTTTGCTTCAAGCACCAAAAATGTAGCAAAAGTGAACGACCTTTAAATATTCTCCGATATACCTAATTTTTTGTATGCTTCATTAGTTTTTTATATGTAACAAGGAGAAACTTATGGAAATAAACATTTCTGACTTTTATATTTTTGGGCCACCCTAATATATCATATATACACACGAAGTTTTCATTTCATATGTGATTTAAATGTTTCACAGCTTTTAATTAGCTGCATTCATTCTCTTTTATTTCGTACTTTAATGTTGTTCACGAATTATTGTTAATGAAATAATGCAAAATTTTACTAAATTTCATGCATGGACACCCTATATAAAATTTTAATATTATTGCTACTTTTTAATTTGTTACGTACCCTCTTTGTCGGGTGATTGAATAACATCCATAATTCTCTCTATTTGATCCAAAGTGGAAGATCCTGGGAACAAAGGATGCCCGAGAAGCATTTCTGCGAGGATACAACCAAGACTCCACATATCGATGCCAACTGTGTAACTGGAGAAGAGCTAATTGTTCATTTTATTACATATGAAGAAAGATGTCGGTCTTCAAATGTCATTACTAAAATAAAAGATTTAGTCTCATTGATGTTCATTACAAGTAATCCTTTTAAAATTGTAAACTACTGGAAACCGTTTCTGTCAAAAATAAAGTAAATATAAAAAAAATAAAAGGCGGGATAAGTAATATGGACTCGCGTCTGTGATAATAATTTACGAAGAGTATTACTATTGTGTATATATTATAACGAAGTAGTATTTGATTTAAAGAATAAAAATATTTCCCTTTCCCTGATTGGTCAGCCTCGAAAGAAACGAAACAGGGCCCCTGATTGGACAATTCATAATCTCTAACCCAGTGTTCTAACTGCGCATTAGTGAGAGATGTACGGACTTCCATAAAAGTAAGTGACAAACATTTTCAGACATCAATCTCCTACTATTCCGTAAAGATATGTAGACAATGATATTACTCTTACGTCTTTGAATTGAGAAGGATCTCTGGAGCTCTGTACCATCTTGTTGCAACATAATTTGTGAGGGTTGGATCACCATTTGGTTCCATTCCAGCCGTTGGGTCTATCGAACGAGCTAGCCCAAAGTCGGCCACTTTCACTTTGCAGTCGGTATTCACAAGCACGTTCGATGGCTGAAGATAAAAAATTAAATCTAAATTTACCACTCACTAATTTATTAAAAATTTCTTTAATTCTGCATAATCAATGAAACCATAATCAGAAATAAGAAAAACAAGTAATGCAATGATCTTATATTTAAAGTATTATCTATTCATATCGGAAAAAATTTATGCTAATATTTTGAGTAAGAAACCGCTTGTAATTAATAAAATGGCTGTGATGACGTTTGTACATTTATTATGATGAAAAATATCAGTTTTTATTTTGGTAAAAATTAAATATTATGTCTTTTCAGTTTCATTATCCAATTTTCGTTGGGTTTTATTTATTTATACATACATACATACATACATACATACATACATACATTATTTAAGAACTCACTTCCCATATTCATTGGGGTGGGCAGCACTTAAGCTCGGGACTGAAAACAGTCAAATTACACACGCACGAAGATACAAAAGGATCATCACCGGAAATAAAGTACCATTATAACCTCAAAGGTTTAGTGTTACCTTTCGTGACAAGGTCGGGAGTACACTTCTAGAGGTACGTCAGGCGAGACCAACGTCTTCACTTACACACCTCACAAACCGCTTCCATTCCTTTCTGTTTCTCGTTCACTTTTGTGTCACATCTACGCCAACTGAGTGTTTATTCCCACATTTATCAATTACATCATTACATCTTCTACGCGGTCTTCCTCTTCTTCTCACACTTACACACTCATTATTATACACCTTTTCACAATTCTATCAATATTCATTCTCTTCACATAACTATATAAACGTAGCGAACTACCCTCCATTCTCATCTCCAAGGACTTTTGCACTCCACCTCTTAACCGAACATCCTCATTTCTCATAAGGTCAATCCATTTTACACCGATCACAATTCTTAAATTATAATCCATCACAACTGCTCTCACTTCTGACAGTGAACTATCATGCCAAATAAGCGTCTCCAATCCGCACACCAGGGCAGTCACCAATACATCTTAATGTAAACCTCTTGCTGCATCTACACTGAAGCACTTTCTTTCTTACCAGTATTTTAGTTGTACCCATGACTTGCTTGTCTTGTTTCACTCTAATTTCAACATTCAATATGTTTGTACCTCTTTATTTGTCAATCAAACACTCCAAATATTTAAATTCCTTAACAAACCCTCAATATTTTCCATTCACTACAATATTACATACTGACTTTCCTTCTTCATCAACGATAAGAAGTTTACTTTCTACATTCACTTTCAGTAATCTCCTTTTTATGTCACTAAAACTTCTCACTGCTCTTTTTAATTCATTTTCTGATTCGGCGTTTCTCTCTCTCTCTAGAATTCTTGTTTTCATCTCACGCATTACCCTATTTATATGCACATTAAACAGTCATGGCGACATCACATAACCCTGTCGTACTCCAACATTAATCATAATCCAGTTATTCAACTCACTTTTAATTCATATACAAAAAGACATTTTAAACACTTTTCACATGACAAATCCATTTAATTTATCATACGTTTCCTTCAATTCCATCAATACCATATGCACCTTTTTCTTATAATTTAGCTGTCTCACTGCAAACAATTGATCAGCACACCCTATTCTTTCTCCAAGCCGCCTCGTTCATCTCCAACCAACGGATCCATGCTTTTCTTTACTTACTTACCAACCCTCTTCCGTATACTTTTCCAGCTACACATAAAAGACTTAAACGTTTGTAACTTTTACATTAGTTTTTTTTCACTTTTATTTTTATATAATGGAACAATTATAGTTTGTGTCCAACCATTTAGAACACCCACTTTCCCATGGTTTCTGACATATCTTCCACAACTATTCATTTCAAGGACTTCCCTCCCCCTCTCCCCTCCTGAACTTTCTCATCACCCCCCCTGGATTCTACTCAACCTCTACATAGCTTTTACAGATGCCTGTCTTATAAAACGCTGACAGATGACTGGAGTGAGGCACTACCAGCAATGGGACTACCATATGATTAAGACAGAGTAGAGAATTTGAACACAGAATGGAATATAAGAAGAATGAATATAAGAAGAATTCTAGTTCAGCTTCTTTTCTATCATCCTAGTGGCTCGACTACTATGTTTTCTGGAACGAAAAAAAGTAAGTATTTATCTCTTGCTGCTCCCAGTCACAACGGCTACAGTTGAGCCTTCGTTTTCGTCACTGAATAGAATTTTGTGTTCTGAAAGAAGTCGCCTTCCGTCTGTTCATGTGAATGAACTAATGAGTATATCAATTGAAGTACTGAAAATACCGAACACACGGGAAGTCACCAAAAATGAACGCAATGCATTCGAGAAGTTCATTAACAGAGTTGCGCAAAATTACAAGAAGAAGGCCAAGAAGGCTGTAGATTTAGCGTAGTCTCCAACTTTAATTTGTGTGATGATTTTAAAACATGAGTTGAATTTAATCAAATTTTTCAGTTTTCACTATGGTTTCATACAGCCTACCTTTGTCCCGACGGTCTCAGCCTTCGGCCCTCATCCCCTTTAAAATTCGATCATCCCTTCTAATTTCAATTCCTGTGGAAAACACTGATTCAGTTACCATTTAATCATTTCACTACATATCCCATCAACTCCTGCCTACTTCCCTTTCTTCAATTTGCATACTATTTGCCATTCACACTCTGATATATACTTCTACACACCACCACCAAAACCAGCTGCATTCACATTTGCTTCCTGTCTATCTACATCACCCACCGGCTCAGTAAAATACTCTATTAAATCTCTCGCCTATTTGCTCATCTTTTACTAATACAGTGTCATTGTTATTTTTCATATCACTGGTCATTCCACCAATATGGCCTTGGCACTTCCTCGCTTATTTTCAGAATAACTTTTTAGTTTCTACATACTCCTCATTCATTTCTCTTCCCAAATCTTCATCTACTCTCTTTTTTATTTCTTTTTTACCATTCACTTAACATTTTTCTTGCATTCTTTGTATAATTCATTACATCTTCTCTTTTCATCACCACCAGGTTGTATTTGTAATATTCTTTCCCAGACTTTCTTCTTTTCTTTCACTGTAATTCTCACCTCATCGTTTCTCAGTACAGTCGCTTTTTTCCCCATTCCATTTCATACACACCCACAAACATCAGATGCTGTTGTCTTTATTCACCATCTATCAATCTAAGGACTTGCTCTACTTTTTTTCTGCACCCTGTTGCCAATCTTACTTGAATTCAACCTTTAAACTTTTATTCTCTGTGTCTGACCATGCTGTTTCTATTGTGCTAAAGAACCAACCACCTTAAATTTACATACGGTAATATACTGTATTATAAGTATATGGTCTCATAAGCTTCCACTCAAACCTCGCATAGCTTTTGTACCACATACATTCCTGAATATATTTTTACTCGCTAATAAACACTCTATCATGCTTTTCTACGCACATTCTCTCTCTCTCTCTCTCTCTGGTTGTGGGTTGTGGGGAATTTAGAAAGATGAATCTGTTTCAGAAATGTCGTCGGGGAAGGGAAATGAGGCCATGCGAAAGGGGCTCATCCCACTGTAAACACTCTAAAGGTCGTCCAATTTAATGTAAGATTTATTAGAAATAAACTTGGCGAATTTAAATCCTTAGTTACTATTGAAAATTATGACGTCACAGCAATAGCTAAGAGCTGGATACACACATCTACACGAGACTTCGAAGAAGCGTTTCAACTTAGGAGGTATAAAATCTTTTACGAAGACAGGACATACAGGGAGGGTAGAGAGGAATGGCTCTTTACTTTATGGATCATCTGTACCCTGTGAGAAATTTGGGTCGAGCTTAATTTGCGAAATAATTCTCTGCACGTAACATTAGTATATAGAAAATCTCACCAGTCTGCTGATTGGATCTCGAACTTTATAATACTCTAGGTCAAACCATAAAGGGAAAATTAGTTTGAATTATGAAGGACTTTAACTGTGATCGAATAGACTGGGAGTCTAAATCTGCCGTGTCTTCAGTTTTCATGATAAATACTACTAGCCCTGGGCAAAATGAGCACTTTTAAATCCCCTGGTCCAGACAAATTCACGCCGCTAGTCTTTAAAGAAGTAAAGGAAGTCATTGCTGGCAGTTTTAGCCGTATATTTAACAAGTCCCTTGCACTGGGCAGGGTCACCAAGTGACTGGAAGCTGGCCAGTGTGACTCCTGTCTTCAGAAAAGGAGACAAGGAGTTACTTGGCAACTATCAGCCTATTAGTGTAATATCTGTTGTAGGCAAGATTTTGGAATCAGTAATTACTGCAACGATGGTAGATCATTTGGAATTGTAGTGTTTCCCAGCATGGTTTTCGTTAGCATAGGTCCTCCTTAACTAATCCGTTGGAATTTTTCCAAAACTTGTTTCTGAATATGATTGCAGCAGGGCAGTGGGTATATATTTACATTTCAAAAATGCTTTTGACAAAGTGCCACATAAGCGGCTTATGACAAAGGTTAGGAAGGGTCTTGGTATAATTGGTACCGTGGCCGTGTGGATTGAACACTGGCTAAACGATAGGGAACAGAGTGTGGTAATAAACGGTGAGGCCTCAGGGTAGGCATCAGCAACATATGGTGTCCCACAGGGTTCGCTAGTCGGACCGTATTTATTCATTATTTACATAAACACTATAGACAATGGTACATTAAGCACCATATCAAAATTCGCTGACGACAGCAAGTTAGGCTCCTGTGTTGACAATGCGGAAGGTGTCCTGAAAAATCAGAATGACTTAGATCAGTTCACGGATTGGCCGACCATTAGTCAAATGCCTTTCAACGTAGACAAGTGCAAAATAATGCATAATGGATCCCGAAACAGTTGTGGAAACTATTCACTTCACAGGCAGGAAGTTTTGCAACGACCAACTTTGAAAATGACTTAGAGATATTTTATAAGTAGTGGTCTCAAGTTTTTCAAACAAAGCGTCTAAGTTTTAAAAGAAATGAAATAAAATGCTAGATTATATTAAGAGGCAGTTTACGAAAGGAAGCGAAAATATTAGTCTCACTCTCCACAGCGCGTTAGCTAGGCCCCACCTCAGGTATGCTGTTCAATTCTTGTCCCCATCTTTGAGAAAGGATATACAAAGGCTTGAAAATGTTCAAGCCAGAGCGACGAAACTAATCCCGGCTGGCCGTCACAAATCATAAGATCGTAAACACGCTGATCTTAATTTGTATTCCTTAGGGCTTAGAAAAATGTCGTTTCAAAGGCGAACTCATGCAAGCTTAGTAACGGTTGTAAAGTGAAGCCGAAACGCTACAGTACAAATATTTGCGGTAATTTCTTCATGTAGAAGATTGTCAATTAATTATTGGAACAGGCTTTCGCCTGAAGTCGTTTCCAGCTCTTCCGTCAATACGTTCAAAAACAATCTTGACCCCGCATTAGGCAATCTGCACCCTCCTACTTTCTCTATATTCAATTTTACTCCAAAGATGGATTTTGCGTATATGTACGCAATGACCTTACTTGTTCTTGTATTCACGAACTTGAATCCTTCGAATTCTACACCCTCTGGCTAAGGCTTACATGCCACTCTCAAACTAAATACATCTGCGCCTTGTACCTTCCTCCTCATTCTATTAACTATCCAAAAATCTTTGACTACCTCACTTCTAAAGTGGAATACATTCTATCCCACTTTTCTTTTGGTGAAATCTCCATTTTAGATGATTTCAGTGTTCACCACCACGACCTTTCGCTTTCCTCCCAGTTCACTGACATCTCTGGTGAACTAGTTTACAATTTCTCTATCCTGAATGACCTAGAGCAGATTCTACAGCACCCGAGCGCCTTAGAGACAGGCCCAACATTCTGGATTTATTTCTTACCTCCCATCCTCCTTCTTACTCTGTCAAACTTTTTTCTCCGTTCGGTTCCTCCGACCACAATCTTATATCTGTTTCCTGTCCTATCACTCCAGTTTGGCCTTTGTATCCTCCCAAGAGGAAACGCCTTTGGCACTTTGGCACCACTGATTGGAAGGGCCTTAGGCAGTAAATCTCTGATTTCCCATGGAATGATTAATGCTTCCGTGGCCGGGGCCCTTCCGAGTACGCTGAGCACATCACGAATGTGATTCTCTCGGGCATGGAGGCGTACATTCCAAATTCTATTCCTACTACTAATGCGAAAAAAACCTTGGTTTCACTTTGCCTGCTCTAATGCTATTCGCAACAGAGAGGAAGCTTTCAGACGGTACCGTCGCCATCCAACTCCTTACTTTCATTTAGCTTATATTTCTGCCTGGACTCATGCAAAATATGTTCTTCGACTAGCCAAAAATTCCTTTATCAGACCCAGGGGCGTACCTAAAGTATTTGGCACCCGGGGCGGATCCTTCCTTTGGCACCCCCCATAAATAATTTTAAAATTTAAACACACAATTTTAAAATCAAAAGGTATAAAGCATGAACATGCAAAACAAGCATGAACTATTGTGACTTGAAATACATTAACTGAACAAATTGTCTGTGATTATTATTATTGTTATTTTTATTTTTTAGGGGGGGGGGGGTTAAGTGCAAACACGACTCCTAAAAATGCAGAAAACTATGAGCATTACTCACAAATAACTAGACCACTGCCAAAATGAAAATTAACAGTATATCCAGTAAATAAAGAAGTAAAAAAAATTTATAACAGAAAAGCTTCAAACAAGTGGTTCTCAAACTTTTTCCAACCAGATACCCATTGAGTTATCAGATTATCAACCCAGACAAGCAGAGACAATTAATTATCACAGGCCTGCGATGGAAAAACTTTTTTCATAATTTTAGCTGTTTACAATGTATTTTTGTGTGCTGAATTCAAAAAACACAATAAAAATGTCATACGACACAAAGTTATTTCACAAATTCGATTTTTTTGTGAAGCGACTTTGAGAAAATGCCAGATTTCCGGAAATTACTAGAAACTTCTAAGAGACTATAAATACTGGGTTGCCAAGCCGTATGAGTCAGTTGTTACTCAGATTTCATGACGTGCGCACAATGATTCATCCGAAGCGAATTTTTTCAGTGATTTTGAATTGTTTTTTGTGTTTTATATCAGCGAACTAGTGTGTTTTGATAGTGTTAAGAAAGCCTTATTTAGCCTTTATTAAATTAAATTCAAGACTCTTATTGTGTTCTGGGTACTGTAGTAAGTTGTGAATCATGGCTAGCCGTGGATGTGTCAACAGTCCCGACAGCTTCTGCTACATATGCGGGGAATTTGTGATCAAGAAACATCAAAGAAACGTAACAAATTTTATTAGGCAAATGTACCATGCCTACTTTGGAATGAAACTAGGAGACCAAGACAAACCATGGGCACCACACAAAGTTTGTTTTATTTGCGTAGAGGATCTAAGGAAATGGTGTAAAGGCAAAAAGAAAGCATTCAGATTTGGTGTGCCAATGGTATGGAGGGAGCCAAAAAATCACTGTGATGACTGCTATTTTTGCTCTTGTGATGTTAAAGGCTATAACTCAAAAAATAAGAAAGCCATATTCTATCCAAATCTTCCATCAGCTTTTCGACCTGTTCTTCATGGGCCAGAAGTTCCAGTTCCGCTTCCACCAGAAACATTGGAAGATTTGCCTAGTAATTCTGGTTCAGATACTGATCATGAAGAATTTCAGTGTGATATAGGAAGTCAAGACCCCAAGTTGTTCACTCAATCTGAACTAAACGATTTAGTGAGAGATTTGGGATTATCCAAGGAATCTGCTGAACTCTTAGGCTCCAGATTAAAAGAAAGAAATTTATTATCAGCTGGAACAGCGATATATTTGTATAGAAGAAGAGAAAAGGAGTTTATTCACTACTTTTCACATGAGGGCAATATAGTTTACTGTAGTGATATTGATGGTTTGGTACAGGCATTTGGCATTGAGTACAAAGCGGATGAATGGAGACTTTTCATCGACTCTTCTAAAAGAAGTCTAAAAGCTGTTCTTTTGCACAATGGGAACAAGTATGCCTCTGTACCTGCTGGTCACTCGGTACATCTCCAAGAAAGTTATGAGAATTTGGAATTGGTTCTTACAAAGATAAAATATTATGATCATCACTGGATGATTTGTGGAGACCTTAAGGTATTGTGCATGCTTCTGGGGCAGCAGGGAGGATATACTAAGTTCCCATGTTTCCTTTGTGAATGGGATAGCAGAGCAAAGAGTCAACACTGGGAGCAAAAACACTGGCCACAAAGAAGATCTCTAGAACCTGGAAGCAAGAATATTTTGCGTAAAAATCTTGTTGACCCAAAGAAAGTACTTCTACCACCTCTTCATATAAAACTAGGCCTTATGAAACAGTTTGTTAAGGCATTAGAAAAAAGTGGAGAATGCTTTAAGTACCTCTGCAAGAAGTTCCCTAACCTATCAGAAGCAAAATTAAGAGAAGGTATTTTTGTAGGCCCAGACATTAGAAGACTGCTGTCAGATGAAAACTTCTTGTCTACGATGACTGAAGTAGAAAAAGAGGCTTGGAATTCCTTCAAAAGTGTGGTTACTAAGTTCCTTGGGAATAATAAGGACCCTGAATATGCACTCATTGTTGAAAAGATGCTGGAGAAATTCAAAGCTTTGGGATGCTCAATGAGTATCAAAATTCATTTCTTGAATGCACACTTGGACTTTTTCCCAGAAAATCTAGGTGCAGTAAGTGAGGAACAGGGAGAACGTTTCCATCAAGACATTAAGGAGATGGAAAAGAGATACCAAGGCCGGTGGAACGTTAATATGATGGGGGATTATTGCTGGATGCTGCATCGTGAAAATCTGGAAGCAGCGCACAAAAGGAAATGCAACAGGCGCAGCTTCACTGGCAAAAGAAAACGGGACTACTAAGCCATTCCACTAAGTAAAGATGTAAGTATCCAAGTTTTATAGTTTTTTAAAATAAATATATTCAGAAATGGTCAGGAAATAGGTTTCATGTGGTAATTCTTCACTACTTATTTTATTCAGTAACATATTACAACATAAAAACGTCATAGCAAATTGTGAAAAAACTATACGTGATGGAGCAAATCTGAGGCCGTTTTTGGATTTAGCACCCCAAATTCCTATAAAACCAGCATACAATTTCAAAAAAGTTTTTAGGACCCTCAATTTTGCAGGCCTGTGAATTATTAATGCTAATGCATTAACACTAATTCAATATAGTATGGTATAACGCTAGCTATTATAATTGATATCATTATTTAATAAGCAGTAAGCATTAACAACATATTACATACACACTTAAATATACAAATATACCAGTAGTCACAGGGACCACCATTCATAAACATGAGTTTCTATAACATCACGACGATGCATTTACCGGGTATTATAACATCACGACGATGCATTTATAAACACTTAAACATCACTATGATACCACATTGTCAAAAATTACTGGACACTGGTATAAGTACCATGATATTGTTATAACCACCGGCACTTTATGCTTTATCATAATTATTTAATGAAACATACCTCATGTATGTGGACTCGTGGGGTCACAGTGTCAAGTGAACAAGACTTGGATGTCAGTTGCAGCCAGCTGGCTATGCTCAACAAACTGATGACTAAAAGGTCAACAAACGTTCGCCTTTCGATGTAATTTTTATCAAATATTTAATTTTTCGTTTGTAAATTTTGTATTGCCAATAAAAATGAAAATTTATTTTATAGTGGAAATTAACATTAAGCTGTTGTAATAGTTTGAACATTTTTTAATTTTTTTTCTTACTTTGGCGAATTTTTCATTTGGTTTGAAAACTTGTACTGGTATTTCAACTCTCCCGATGGCACCCCCGTCCTGGATGTCACCCTGGGCGGACCGCCACCCTCGCACCCCCCTTAGTACGCCACTGATCAGACCAAAATGTGAAAACCTATCCAATTCTGATTCTTCTCGTTCTTTCTGGCATCTAGCTAAGAACCTCTCCAACAACTTTACTTCTTCTCCTTCTTCTTTCCCTCCTCTTTTCCATTACGACGCCTCAGCTGCCGGCTCTTCTCCTGATAAAGCTAAACTCAAACTTTCGCCTGTAACTCAACCACGGACGATTCCGGTGCTGTTCCTCCATCTCCTCCTCCCTCCGACTTAATTATGTGTGAAATTATCATAGAATCGCTTCCAAACATAGGCGTACGGGCTTCATTTTTTCGGGGGAGCGGCTCGCAATTTGGCAAAAAATTTCCAAGGTGCCCGAATTTTTCGATGCCGACATAGTGCATTTAAACATGGCAAGGAAATGTAAGATTTTGTTGCAATAATGCGCATATATTCACAGAGCATTATAAAATATATATACTGTATTTTTCATGCATATTCTAGAAAAAATTAACTCTAAGAAAACGCTGAGTTTTTTTTGCCATCAAATAATATAAATTGAAAAGATTGCGTGAGTACCTCAAAAATGAAATTATATAAAAAAATTTAAGAAATATATAAAGCAACAAATTTGTTTTTATAAGTTTAAATGCGACATGTTTATGCGACATTGCAGACAAGCAAAAAAAATTGTTGCATAATTTATTATGTTTGGTTTAATTAATACATCTGAATCTAATTTTAATAAACTCTAATTTTTTTGCCATTGTTTTGCCCGAAAATATTTGGAAACTTGCGAATTTGGGGGGGGGGGCTGCAGCCCCCCAGACCCCCCCTCGCCCTCCCAGACCCCCCCTCATCCTCCTTTCGGGATTTTGGTGAAACCTTTGCTATTGCGTTAGACATATCAAAAGGTTTATGAGAGAGTTTAGCACAAATCCTTAGTTTCCAAACTGCCTTTCTTCGATTTCTATCCTTTTATTTGTGCCTTCATCTCTGATTTCCTTTCTGCCTGTTCTAGAGCTGCGGTTATAGATGGCCACTGTTCTTCTCCTAAAGCTATTAACAGTAGTGTTCCTCAGAGTTCTGTCTTCTCACCCACTCTTTTCCTTTTATTTATCAATGATCTATTAAGTCACTTCCTGTCCTATCCATTCCTATGCCGATGATTCTACTCTTCACTTCTCCCCCCCGCTTCACAAAGCGCCCCTCTCAACAGACACTCAATGCTTCGCGTGAGACGGCTATGGTACACATAACCTCTGGTCTTTCTACAATTTCTGACTGGGGCAGAGAAAACCTTTTGGCTTTCAATGCCTCAAAAACTCAGTTCCTTCATCTGTTTACGCGTTACAATCTCAATCCTTCTTTTTCTCTTAATATTCTTGGTGTTTCCTTTTCCCGTGATCTTTCCTAGAAAGATCACATACACGCGCTTTCTAAAACGGTGTGATGTGCCGGCTCCGCAGTTTTTTCATCCCCAATCAGTTTCTGTCTTTGTACAGAGGTCTTGTTCGTTCCTGTATGGAGCACGCTTCTCATGTGTGGGGTGGCTCAACCCACACATCTTCACTTGACCAGGTGGAATCAAAGACTTCGTCTCATCAATTCCCCGCCTCTTAATTACTCTCTCTCTCTCTCTCTCTTCTCTCTCTCTCTCTCTCTCTCTCTCTCTCTGCTGATGCCGAAGGGAGGAGGCTAGTTGGGTCTGCTGATGAGAACTTCCTGACTCAGTGGCTCAATGGGCCAGTAGTATAACTGCAAAATGGACGATTGCAGAAATATTACGTAATATTGCAATAGTGCCAACCCCTCACCCCCTTGTTGCAAGAGTGCCAACCCCCCCCCCCCCCTTGGTGCCAACCGCCCATCCCCCTTTGTTGCAAAGCCTCTTTGGGGGAGAAGATGGGAGTGCCTCACCCCCCAAAGGGGCATACCTAACCTGGGGGAGCCTCTTTGGGGGAGAAGGGGACGCCTCATCCCCCAAAGTGGCTGAAAGAGATAGAAAGAGAGGAAGAGGAGAGACCCAGAGGGTCTTTGTTGGCTGACTGCCAAGCTCATATGGGGTTCTTCAGCCACCCCGCCGATCTCTTATAGGGCACTAATCAGCCAGTTGGCTGCTGAGTTGCCAGATAGCGCCATATATTTAACTATTCCTTATATTCCAGTTGGCTTAGAAGGCTGAGCTGTAAGCTTCGTTACTTATCTATTCGCTAAATAGCAATTAATTAGTTATTCCGTTTTAGAAACAAATGATATAAGCGTGTTCAAGGAATAAATAAAACACCATTACAACGTTCTGTTTATGAGTTAATGGATATACAATGCCGCATATATATGATCAAATATATGCTCAAATAATAGAACAGAAAATATATAGTCATACAAAGCATAGTATTAACAAAATATTAGAAAAATATATAGTTATATTAATTATATAAAATCATACAAAACATAGTATTAACAAAATATTAGAAAAATATTTAGCTATATTATCAAGTTATATTATCAAATATTAGTACAAGAAAGTATATACAAATCGTATAATCATATTATTACAGGAAATATATATATATATATATATATATATATATATATATATATATAATATATATATATATACACACAGAGGGTGTCCGAGAATTATCTGTACAATTTTTGGCTGTTATTAAAAGTCAACCATGAAGTGTAGAAATTCCAGTGTTGTCCCATTTTACAGAGAATCTCATTAAGTTTTTTCTGATACCAAGTTTTGACAAGTTTTTTAGAAATTCCAGTGTGTCCGAACATTATCTGTACAATTTCATCTTTTAATAAAATTCTTGATAACACACGTAAAATTCTTAAACAAGATTATTTAGAATCTGTATTTTCAAAAGTTTCTTTTATTAAAGTAACGTTGTTACAAACATTCGATATGTGCACCATTAGTGATTCGCAAAACATCCAATCGATACTCCAAATGTTGCCATGTACGCTGTAGCATATCCACATCAATTCGCTCAATAGCAGCTGTGATTCTTGCTTTTAAATCATCAATGTCTGTCACCCGCGTACATTTAAAAAAAAAACTTGTCAAAACGTAGTATCAGAAAAAACTTAATGAGATTCTCTGTAAAATGGGACAAACTGGAATTTCTACACTTCATGGTTGACTTTTAATAACAGCCAAAAATTGTACAGATAATTCTCGGACACCCGGTATATATATATTCTCTTTACGACCTACGGTGCAAAACGCTAAATTCAACGGTGATTGATGCTATATCAACATCGCCATTACTCTGCACGATGTAATAAAACCGTCCAAGCATCACCTCACCGTTTAACTGATATGACGATCTATACTCGATATAAATGGCTTTCATATCGTTCAATACTATTTTTGTACCCACTTTACACTCGGCAAGCAAGTTATCTTTAAGCGCAGCTAGAACACATTCAAAAGCACGCACAAAAACGTCATCGTTGACCGTTACATTAAATACAACTTTATAATCATGCCTTTCCAATCGGGGATTTTTTCTTATCGTCCCTAACTTTTCAATCGTGAACTCTTCTTCACTCGACATAGCGGCAATTGAAATATTCTACTAAATCATTACGACACCTATCCACTATATATAGGTACAGTTCTTCAGGGTGAACAGTGTAAGCGAGCTCAGCTCTGTACCTCTCAAGCGTTTTGTACCAAAGCTCAGGATATTTCGAAGAATCTAAGCCTTTTAAATATGCTTCCAGAGCTAGTCCGTTCTCCCCCTGTTCATTCCTACATTCAACAAATCCGTCAAGCAGAGCGGTGTAAACGTATTCAAGTACCGTGTCAAAATAAACAATGTCTGTAATACGTGCGTCTAATATAGGCTTCAGCTTACGGAATCCGACGATCTCAAATATTCTGTCGAGGATGAAACGGTTTCGTGTAGGAACAAGAACGTCATTATCAGCTGTGTTCTTCCACATCAGTCGTATATCAATACATGGATGATTGTTATTTACACTCAATGTACAAACAACGGTATATGAGGAGGCGTCACTAATCATATCTCTTATTGTATCTACGTCAGTTGGTATTTTATAACGGTCCTCGGCCCACCTCTCAACCACCACGAAGATTTTATGCATCTCCTCAAGATTTAAATAAATAACGTTGCGTTTGCTCGCAGGCCTACAGTTCGTTTCAAGCACACAGTTAATGGCGCCGGTTTCTCGCCTGAATACGCGCAACGACTTCGTCACGGAGACGTCGTACGAGACGTTGAGAATGCTTCTCAAATGGAGTTCCATCGTATTCGCACGTTCACACGGATCGAGATGACACAACCACTCGGCGCAAGCTCTGAGAAGACTATGAGCCACAGGAGGCAGGCAGGTAGGCAGGATCGGGTCGACAGGCGGGTGAATCACCCTGATGAAACGTGACTGGGTTTGTTCGAACTCGTATGCTCCATGAGGAGTGAGTCGCACCATAATCTAATGAAACGTGTACGGCGCTGACCCAATATTATATTGGGCAGGTGTCTTGAGAAATTTTCCGATACAAGAATTAATTTCGGTTTTAATGTTTTATCACTATCACTTCCCCGAATACTCACCAGACAGTTCCCCTCAGGGTAAATTTCGCTGGCTAAATACATTTTATAATGTTTTATCTCTCCTAAACATCTTCACATTGCGGGGCGCTATTAGAGAGAAACATATGTTCATATTTATCCTTTTTGTGTAACAGGCGATACTCATCTCTAAAATCTGTTAAAAATTCACACAACCCATTAGCCACAACCTCACTACAAACCTCATCATGATATATATTAATGTAGTGGTAAAAATACTTAAGATTGTCCATGATGACAAGATTCACATTTTCAGACGTAGGGTACGAGTAATCGGCATGGTGTAGCATGATATAATAACGCTTATCACACCACTCATCCACAAGACTCACTACCCATAACTGTTGTCTATCTTCTGAGCGTGCCGCTTCTTCTACCACGCGGTATATGTGAGCCTTTATAAAGCTTAGTTCTATAACATACTTCAGTACATCGTCTGTACTGCGAAATCCTACAACCCCTCGCCAGAATAGCCGTAGAGTATTTGAATAGCCTGACCCTTCGCCCGATTCAATGCAGCCTTAAAAGAGTCAAAGGAGGCGGGAATAGGGAGTTTTTCAGTATCCACTACATCTACACACTTGGCTGAATACCACTTCATAAATGTTGAACACGCGATATTAAAGGTGGTCATTTTCTTCTACGCGAGAATACACGTCTGAGCTCAAGGGTATACAGAGGTCAACTGAGAACGCGGGGATAGAGGCCTGCTCAGGTTGCGGCATGAATCACGCCGTCGGTCTTACAGTGGGCGGGGCTTAACTTTTACTGCACATACGCACACACGCAAAGTGAAACGCAAGTTGAAACACGATTTATTTAATAAACGAAATAATCAGGATGTACATATTTACAAATACGTGTAATAAATAAGTTAGCAATAGACATATCAAAGACTATGGTATCCAAAGGGCACGGTGTCATAGGTACCAGGCACTTGGTAACGTTTCCTATAGGTGTTACGGCACACCTTTGTACCCTCCAGCTTCTGCGCCCGAAAATTGTGGGTGCCTACAGTCAGTTGGGGCGGATGATCACCCTTATCATCTTCCAAGCACACTAACTCCTTCAGCGATTCAAAGTTGACGACCCTCCGATTCGCTTGGTTAAGCGTGATACCCTTAGCCTTCACGATATACTTCGTTTCATCCCCTATCCTCACCCGTACCCCATAGGTCTTTGGCCCTGTTGACACAAACGAGTCGGCGTATGCGTTGTCCCCATACTCATCCTTGATCTCGTCAGTTAACTCACCGAGGAACTCCCCAATAGCAGGCATGTATTCACCACTCCTCGCTGTGAATATCACGCTATCTGTATCGGCGTACAATACTCTCCGCCCAAGAGAATGTAATAGACCCCAAAGTTTGATGCGGGCAGGGGCTGTTGTGAAGCTGGCTACAGGAATGTTTGCAACCCGTGAGGTATCTGTGGCTAATTCAGTATTGTTGTACTTTATTATGTAAGTATTACCTACATTCACAATCTCCATGACCTCTTTATCGGGTGCGTTGGCGTAATCCCAGACTTCACTATAACTTTGCGTCAAATGAACGTTCCCTTTACCAGTATTCTGCGCAAATTTTCCCCAAAGACTGTTTAGGCACAATTTTGCACTAAAGCGCTTGCGGGGATTCTTTACAATTTGGGTACTATCAAGTTGTATACCTTCGTGGTCACGGTAACGCTGAATATAAGACGTTTTTTCGTCTTCGGTTTCAACCCCTCGCTGATATCCTGACGCCTCAACCTTATCCTTCAAAAATGTGTTTATATATGGTGTGAAAAGGTTGGGTAGCTTCGGAAACCTCCACACCTCATGTATCTTCATTATTCTATACCCATGACGAACGGCTAGGGCCAGCTCAGGACTTGTGTATACACCTCTGATCTTACGCTGGTGGAGTATATGGTTACAATCGCCGTTGTTCTCTTCCGCACACTTCATGCACAAGGGAAACATGAGCTTGTGATCGATGACGACGCGTAAGATCGGCATCCATAAATCGCGAGGGGGGATCACGTCTACGAAAGAGAGTCCAAAGTAGCGATCATTCAAGTTGGCTGAAAACTCGTGGAGGGTAAGGCAGGTCCCACCAGTTTCTCAGGCGCACCTACGGGGTACGGATTGTTCTTCATCACGTAGGGGTATAAAGAACAGAAATCGTAGTAGTGGAGTTTCACACCCTCCGTAGGTGGAAAGTATAGCTTGAAGGGATTTGTACGCCCACCGAACAAGCTATCACCGCATTTGAGAGGATCCAGTACCATTGAACGCTTGATCGTGTTTATTTCTTCACGGTACGCCCCGTCTGTCTCCATCCGTGCATCATATCATGCTCCCACAAGACTTTGTGAGTGAACTGGGAGCCTATAAGTTGATCGCGGGTGCGCGTCCACGCAAGACAGTCGGCAGGAGATCTACCGTGGATATCTCTGCGATTCCACACTCAGGACGGGGGCATCCATGCCACCAGCAACCGTTAAAGGAGTACACAGTCTTCTCGCCAGTGACACGGTTTTCACTTAGACCATCAACCCAAAAAACACGACCATTAACTTAATGGGTACTTCACCCGTGTTGCGGGCGTGCTTTATGTATACACCTGTCTGCTGCTGTAGGTGTATGAGCCAGTAAATAGCCTTGTGCCATAACTGCGGGGTTGTTTCTGTGAATAATGGCTAAGGTATCTTTAGGCATGAAGTTATTCTTGAACACCGTAAAACATAATGAGCGATGGTGGTTGCGACTTGCAGCGGATCGCATTTGAAACGACATATGTACATCCTTCTAAAGGCCTGGAAACATACTCTAAGCACGCGTACATCATTCACGCAATAACGCTCACATTCATCAGCTATATTATAAGGATTACGTTCATTAAAACTGTTGTAGTATCGATCAAAATCTTCACGTTCATCTGTACTCATACAATCATAGTTAAAGTAATGTTTGGGTGGAGGTAGGCCTACGTAATTTAAAGTTCGCTAGTGAGGAATGTGTAAGGGAAGTATCCTTTTGAAACTTCAGCTGCTACCCCATCACCTTGGGTAGCTTTGCTAATTTACAAGGTGTGAATAATAAAGTGTCTTTAAATTGTACATTACCTCTTATTTGCATCTGTATTAATTTGTTGCCTCTTTTCAATGGATCACCTGTAAATATCTCAGAGGACTCGTGCTCAAGCAGCTCCTTATAAAGGAACTGTGTGTCAAATTTTGCCCCGTTATGGGCGAGAATATACAGTCATTTTTTTTAACTTGTCGGCTAACTTGACAATATAGGATACAAATAGTTTCACAGGGCTATCGTGGACATTCGTTTTAAAAACGTTTGTCCGTTTACCACATTTGTGACACTCATCACTCGATCTCCATACACTCTCACAGATAGTCTGGCTCACAAGTAAATGTGGAATACCTCTTTGGTTTCAGCGTTCGTGTATGTTTCTATATCGTAGTACACAGTTATACAAGGGTTGTTTTTAGGCTTGGCGTCTTTCATATAACATACATGCTTTACACCATCCGCCTTATATTTCTCATGGCATGTAGACAGTGAATTTCATCACATTTATGCTTGAAATTTCCCCAATTATCCATCATGTGAAACATACCACATTCACAGATTCTCATTTTCCTGCACGTGCCAATTGATTTATGGAGCTCAAAACAGATTATTGAAAAATGTGCGTCTACACACATTACAATCCCTCTTCTCAGCTTCAACTACACGGCTTTCACATTTGGGCTTTTACACTGCTCACATACCATGTGGCATCTTTACAATGTTTCACTATATCATCCGCAAACTCGAGACACCCTTACACAAATCATGATGTCGCCCATATTTTCGACTTTTCATAACTCGCGTAAAGGCACCTTATATTACGGATGGGGAGATATGTTGTCCCTGACAGTCCTAAAATAAGTAGGGGTCTTGTACGATCTCTCACACAGCTTTTAAAAACACACAGTTCTACGACGATCATCCAGTCCAAATACAACTATACGAGCATTCATTTCCTGTTCTACCCTTCTCAGCTCTTCAGGACCCATATTACAGTCAAACTCAAGTTCACAGTCTACAGCTAGTTTACGGGCACGCTCCACGACCGTAGGCAACCAAATTTTTTGCCGTGTATTTAGTACAGTAAACATACGAGCTAAGACTACTGCTATAAAGCCGCAACCACGATCGACGTTTATATGCCGTCTAAATAGCCTGAGAATTGAAGTTAAGAGTGTAAGGTGTGGCACTATCCCGCAACACGGAATACACGGTCAATATTTACCGTGAAGTTGTCCATATTGAAGGCTATACTACTTTGGGAGGCTTGCATTATACGACCTAATATATACTCTACATCTTCAGCGCCAAACGCTGAATGGTACTACTACCCAAAAATCATCTACATGCATCATCTGACCCGAATCCGAAGGACAGCCTCGTCCTGACTTCACGCTCGTCGCGGTTCTGAAGGGCAAACTCTACAATACGTTACAACGGCGTAGTCCGTGTTCAATACCGTTGCTATACATGGATCTAGGATCAACCCTGACTATATACCGATTTCTAGTCAAGGCTGGGGTCGGGGTTGCGGTGCGCACCAACTCGAATGTTATACCATCCTCAACAGAACGGGGAGCAGCTGTGGAGGATGAATAAGGGTTATATTGGCTGAAGACGCTGATGTGGTTGCGTAAGACGTTGAGGGTTGGGGCTCTATTACTGCAGACTCAACAGAACGGGGGCTGTGGAGGATGAACAAGGGGGTATATTGGCGGAAGCTGATGTGGGGATGTTGCGTAAGACGTTGAGGGTTGGGGCTCTACTACTGGTGGTCTAACAACCGGCGCGTTCCAGACGCGCTTTATACCTGACGTGGAGGACTCTTCATCATGTCTCCGCTTTGAACGTGCAACAGGTCTCGCTGGTGAGGATTCATCGGCGGGTATGGGCATTGTAGATGCACGGTCAATGCGTTCATCCGTGATATCGATGATAGGGGGGGCTGTACATCGTCGTCATTTATGGTTCTGTGGAAGAAGAAAACAAAATATAAGGAGCAGAACTCGTTATTTGTAATATTCTGTAAATGACCCACTTAGGGGTGTGACGTATTAGAAATGGAATCTGTAGAAAAATTCAGATTCACGAGCCCATCCACATGTATTATATCTGGACCGACAGGTTGTGGTAAAACGGTGTTTATGCTTAATATCATTAAAGAAAAGGGGAAATGTTCTCAAAATTTGTGCATAAAGTTATATGGTGCTATTCGACATACCAATCAGTGTTCAACGAGCACCAAGACGGTGTTTTGTTCCACAAGGGGGTCTATGACGTTAATTCGTTAAAGAGAAATTAACATACAGTCATCGTAATTGACAACCTCATGTTGGAGATGGATAAAACGTTTGCCGAGACATTTACAGTATTCTCCCACCATCTGAACATAAGCGTGTTCTTCATCAATCAGAATCTATTTTCCAAAAATAGATACATGCGCAATGTGTCGCTCAATACGCAATATCTAGTCTTATTCGCGCAACGTAGAGATGTGTCACAAATTGGGGTATTAGCCACTCAAATGTTCCCGAATCAGCGTAAGGAGTTTTTGGAGGTTTATAAAGAGGTCACAAAGAAACGTTACGGATATTTGCTTTGTGACCTTCACCCGCGAAACATGTTCAGGGTGCTTCTAAGAACGAATATATTTCCAAACGAGCCTGAAAGCGTGTATATTCCAGAATGACGAATAGGCTAAGGAAATACTGCGAATTAATAAAAATCTATCAACGACTGCCTCGAGCATTGCAGCAGATGTTTGTTAAAAATATCAACTCTAACTTTTTAAAATGCATCTGTAAAATCTGCCTTAATGTTATAAAATGTAATGTTCCAATGAAATCCTCTCAGAAGACTCGCTTACGTCGTTACAAGAACATAATACGGACGCTCGCCCATAAAAGTCAGACTGTGGGTAAGAAAAAGCGTATTATTGTACAAAGAGGCGATTCGTTCCTGCCCATCTTATTTACAATTTTGGGGCCTTTACTGACTAGATTAATATAATGAAGAAGGTGGTTGTGATCCCGCACGAGGTGTATGTTTCATTACAAAGGAGTTCAGATGCGGTTCTAAAACCCCGTAAAAGTAGACTTAAAAGAATGGAAAGTGAGTTGCTAACCCTATTAAACAGTGAAAAGGCACCTGATGAGAAAAGGATCTTGTACCAAGAGGCTTTGCAGAAATTTCTTCATGAGTACGAAGATTATAAGCATCCTACAGAGCTCCCGTGAGGCACAGCTCGAGTAGCGCTGAGCATAGCGACACAGGACCTGAGCAACCAAAGAGTAGCGGAACACAGCACATCGAACATGTGCTAAAAAAGCCTCCCCCATACATTGAGGAATAAAGGGCTGTCTTTATAATCTATTGAGTGAGGACCCCATCATACAGTGGACCGATACAGGCGAGGTCATTGTTGAAGGAACAAGGGTACAAGGATCCAATATCGTTGATATTGTTCATGATCTGGTGAGAAAGTGGGATAGGCCCTCACCAACAGGATGGAGGCATATTAAAGCAAGACTACAACAAATAAATGTCCCCAAAACATTGATAGGTAATCTGAATAGGTTAAAAGACTTGGAACATGCACGCACGTGTCACAACTGAGTACACCTTCGCCCCCAGCAGCTGCAGTGTCTCTGAAGAGGAGAAAGAAGAGAGTAGACGGCCAACCTTATCCACGTGCCTCTAAAATACGCAAATGGCTAACGTATTAAGTAAGCACTATTATGACATTTCTAACCCTGCATCCTATGGTGGCGTTAATAGATTGTACAGAGGTGTTTATGGTGTAAGGAAAAAAATGTTGAGAGATTTTTGCGGGGCCAGGATGCTTATACACTTCATAAACCGGTGAGAAAAAGGTTTAAAACAGCCAAGACAACAGCCGCCTCGATTGACTCTATTTGGCAGGCAGATTTAACAGACATGCAAAGATATTCAGTGTACAACGATGGCTACCGTTACATCCTATTCATAATAGATGTATTCTCTAGATACCTGTGGCTAATTCCCCTGAAAAATAAATCGCCTGAAACAGTTGCTAAAGCGCCAAAACTGATGTTGAAAGAAAACAGGATTCCTGGCTATTTTTGTACGGATATGGGAAAGAATTTATAGGACAGCTTTTCAGAACATGCTGTCAGAGTTTAATATCAGCTATTACACTCCAATTCTATACATAAGGCTTCTTTAGCTGAAAGAGTTCAACGTACCATAAAGGAACGCATGCACCGATATTTTACACATAAAACACATACAGATATATAAACGTTCTCGATTCATTGGCTTCATCCTACAACCGTTCACACCATCGTACGATCGGTACAACGCCTAACGATGTTTTAGAAAGAGGCAAGCGCCCGAGAAGAGATGGAGTGCCGCTACCACCACCACACTCTGCGCGTTTCAAAATCAATGACTATGTAAGGCTGTCACGTTCGGGAAATAAATTCGCGAAGGGTTTTGAGCAAGGATGGACACGCGAGATTTTTAAAGTTAGAGCTATGCCTAAAGGTGAGATAATGATGTATTACGTTGAAGATTTGAATGGAGAAGAGATCTCGGGACTTTTTACCGCGAGGAATTGCAGAAAGTGGCATTTAATTTAGGAAAAAATGTGTTTAAAATTGAGAAAATTTTAGGAAGCAAAGGTACAGGAAAAGAAAAATGTACCTGGTGAAGTGGCTAGGTTACCCAGAAAGCTTCAATACCTATATAAAAGCTGATGCAGTAATGAAGCTTAATTAGTATGCAGCATGACTCCCAACCATTTCTACGTCACACTCCCGTCCTCCTCATCCCTGTCTGTACACCCTAACAACACACTAGCCAACTTTGTAACAGAACTCCATGGGCCCATTGAATTGGGTCGTGATTCGTATGAGGTGGGGATATGTGAATTTCAGCTGGACACCCTCTTTTAAATATTGATTATAAAGATACCGTTTTACGTTCTTAGAGACATTGATGAGTGTGAAAAGCCGGGTTAACTCGGGATGCTACTACGTATCGCCCGGACTAAGGACAGTTTTTCAGTACAACAGTGACACTAGGACCGGGGCGTTATGGTTCGGCTGAGGATGTTGTGAGAGACTTAAACGTAAGTTTTAAAAACTCAAATCTTACGAATGATTTATATACGAAATCGTAAACAGAGGAAACCATACACATACTCTAGTCCTAAAATCAAAGGTTAACAGAAATCTTAAAGACGGAAGTGTTCAAAATTATAACCGAGGGGCGTTATCGAGCAGCCTTCCAAAGAGACACCTTTCACGAGGCACCGCATGACTTGTCCAGCTTAATGTATCATTGAGATGGAGAAATGGATGTAAGCTCTCAGCCTCCAGACATGTGCTATATTTACAGCAATATAGCGGAACACCAGTTTGTTGGGGATACCCAGGCACGCCTGCTGCGCATAGCACACATACCCAACCATAGAGGAAGGAGCTTGAGTATTACATATGACATACCCCATTATGTGAATGTCGCAACTAATCTAATAACTAATATCTCAATATATATAAGAACGATTGAGGGCAAAAATTTCCCATTCGGCGACGGGAGCTTAACAGTGAAGCTACACTTTCGAGGCACTGAGTTATAATGGCCAGAAAGCCTTTCACGGTATACCGAGGGGTGAGATACCAGCGTGGTAGTGGACTTGGATCCATTTTTTCATCCATACTACGCACCGCTGTCCCACTGTTGAAGAGGGAGGCCAAGTACCTAGGAAGGAAGGCGTTACAAACAGGTTTTAACGCGGCAGAGGACATATTGGGTGGAACTATGCCTAAAGAAGCTCTAAAAAACATTTAAGGCGTACGCAGGATGAAATCATTAAAGATGCGAAAAAAAATGCATGGTGGTAGAAAGAAGATAACTGATAGGAAGAAGGGGTTACCAACACGTAGTGGAAAGAAGAAGAGAGCTGTTAGGAAGAAGGGGTTGCCATCGCGTGGCGTTAAACGTAAAAGGAAACCGAAAAGGAAGTGCTCTAAGCGTGTGAAACCTATGACCGATCATTTTTTTAACTGATATAAACTGAGGACGCTACTCTCACGATTCATAGATTGATTAATACTCGTCGAGGGAGGTGGCACTATTTCTGACTCACCATGGCACGTTTCATTCATCCGTGTAGTTCACAATGCTGTAAATCGGAGCTATCCCTCTTTGAGATGTCTCCAACTCAAGTTTCTACTGAGCACAGTGACTTTATTACAATTAACCCTTTAAACACAATTAGTTCACCCAGTGCCCCTATAGAATTCGTGATACCCAGCTCAGGCCCTTACTTTTTGACCCGAGGTGTATACTAAACTTCGTATAGCTGATTCTGACGGAACGGATTGCGATGATAATTATGCTGCATACCCCGAAACCAACTTTCTGCACTCCATATTCAGTCAGTGTGACGTATATTTAAATCAGACTAACATCTCGGCAGGCACGGGGTACTATCACCTATCCTCTACCTCTGTCGTTATGTCGTTATATCTGTTTAAGCTTTCAGTCTGTTGTTAACCTAACCTAGCTTTATTTTAATTTATAAAAACCATAATAATGCGAAGTGAAATGTTATCTCCCTTGAGGGTCGGTCGTTATTCATATACAGGGTGTACATAAAGTCAGGATCTATTTTTGTGAAGTACTTGGAAATTATATGGAATTCAATCATAAAATGATAAAGTGGTAACATTTATTAAATAATTAAGAGTAGGATTCGACGTGACGCCCATCAGTATCCCTGCACAGCTCAAATCGTTCCGCATCATTTCTAAACACATTCTGGAGCATTTGCGAGGTTATGTTATCTGCAGCAGTTCGTATACGTGTACGTAAGTTTTCAAGACTCGTAATCTTCGTGTGATAGACGTGTGATTTGATAAAGCCCCATGCAAAGAAATCTAAAGGGGTTAAATCTGGTGATCTCGCTGGCCAAGGTCTGTTGCTTCCGCGTCCGATCCAGCGATTTGGAAAACGTCCATTTAGATAATCCTGAACAATTTTGTCATAGTGACAAGGAGCACCATCATGTTGATAGACGACGGGGATAGGATTGTTAGTACCGTCGTCTATCAACATGATGGTGCTCCTTGTCACTATGACAAAATTGTTCAGGATTATCTAAATGGACGTTTTCCAAATCGCTGGATCGGACGCGGAAGCCAGATTTAACCCCTTTAGATTTCTTTGCATGGGACTTTATCAAATCGCACGTCTATCAGACGAAGATTACGAGTCTTGAAAACTTACGTACACGTATACGAACTGCTGCAGATAACATAACCCCGCAAATGCTCCAGAATGTGTTTAGAAATGCTGCGGAACGATTTGAGCTGTGCAGGGATACTGATGGGCGTCACGTCGAATCCTACTCTTAATTATTTAATAAATGTTACCACTTTATCATTTTATGATTGAATTCCATATAATTTCCAAGTACTTCACAAAAATAGATCCTGACTTTATGTACACCCTGTATATGAATAACGACCGACCCTCAAGGGAGATAACAGTTCACTTCGCATTATTATGGTTTTTATAAATTAAAATAAAGCTAGGTTAGGTTAACAACAGACTGAAAGCTTAAACAGATATAACGACATAACGACAGAGGTAGAGGATAATTGAAAATATTTTTCAACCTTTTATAAGACTAGTTTCACAGCGCATTTGTTATGGGAAAACGAGAGAAAATTTCAATTGACGAGAAACAAACAAAACAATGGGCCTAATTTTATGCTGTAGAAAATTCAGCTTACTTTAAAAATAGAATAAATACAATTTATATGGTAATTAGCGCTGAATGAATCGGAGAATATAAATACTTACATCTCAATTGAATTGCCTGTAGACTCTTCCGGCGCGTTGCAAGTTGCAGCGATACTCTGCGATGAAAATAATTCATTCTGATCTATTGCAGTGAATATTAACCGTGCGGCCTGGCTGTAATAATCTTCATCAGGAATCAATTCAGGGGAAGCGTAGAGGGTCGTCATTGTTGCAGAATTCGACAGCTGGAGAAACTGACTCTATGCGGCGAAATTCCCCATTTAAAAGGGGCAAGCGAACAACCCACAAGCGGGGAACCTTAGCTTCTTATTGGGTCGCTGCGAGAATTAGGGCGGGGATTAGGACTTGGGCAAGCATTTTCGATCAAACCGAGAGCATGCCCCTTTTCAAGAACGGTGATTGGGGCTCCACGAAAGGTGGGGGTGGAGTTTAGCTACAAGACTGGCCGAAACCTGACGAAACGCGTATTCCGTGCTGTGATTGGCTACTCCCCGTCAAATCTGGGTGGGTCGTATGGCCCCGCTCGTTGGTGAATTCCTGTACGATCTCGTTTTCCTGAAGTTCAACGAATTTTTATTTTAGATTTGAGGTCAAAAACACCTGCAAGGTTCAGTTGTCCTGAAGGTCCTTTGTCTGTTTCGCGGACAATAAAACATTTATTTTTCTGCGAAAAGTGAGATTATGACCTGGAGGAGACTGAAAAATGTCTTATGGTCACTTTACAGAATAGGAAAGGAACGTAAAGGTTTAATGTCTTTCTACAAATATTAACAAAGCATAACAATAGTTTTCCGAAAAACTGAATTGAATTGTTCGGATGGTTAAAAGCCAAATATATATATATATATATATATATATATATATATATATATATATATGTGTGTGTGTTATTTGACCTTATATATATATGCCCCATTGTGTATCCATTTCTGCGAAGATAATATTTAAGACGGGTCATGCTTTTAACCTTCCCGAAGAAATATATTTACAAGGTTCCATTTTGATAAACATTTATGTGTTGTGTTGTACCAAACTGTCATAAAATAATTTTAGAATACTTTTCTTCAAGGACTGCGATAAGTTTATCTCTATATGTGCCAGAAATATAATATTACTTTCCTGACCATAGACTGAACCCGAAAAATACGAGATAAAACGCGTCTTTACCTGTACATTTACAGAATTGAAATCTATATTATATATATATATATACATATATATATATATACAGTGGTGTAGTGCTGTGGGAACGGCGTTCCCTTACTTTTTTTGGTAGACGGAACGGCGTTCCCTCACTATTTCAAATAAATCCAAACATACAAATCTCTAACGTCATGAAATTTTAATTCCCACCCCTAGAAGAAATATGAGAAAGAATCATTAACTGCTTCATTTCTTTTAGCTTCGACTGAGGCAATGCTAGCCTATAAAGATCTGGTGAAACAGTCACCACGGCGTACCAATTGTTAACTTTTTTTAGTTAATCATTCCAGTTGTTAGCTATTTTTATTGATCGTACGGGATGTCGTATATCTAATGACACTGGAAATACTGCATCTTCAACCTTGGAATATATCCTAATATCCAGTGCATATGACCTCAAAATATCCCTGAAATTGGTCAGATTTCAATTTCAAAAGATTTCCCGGGGGGCTTACAGTGCCCCCGGACCCCCAGCTGTATGGGCTCGCCGCGCTCGCCATTGTCCCCCCCGCATCTGAGTAACACTTTCAAAATGCGTTCCCTCACTTCTTTATTTAGCACTACACCACTGTATATATATATATATATATATATATATATATATATAACAGAGTTAACAAAAATATAAGTTACAGTTGTTCAGAATAGGATGTGTCATATATATATATATATATATATATATATATATATATATATATATATATATTGGTAGTGGTAATAATGATAATAATAATAATAATTATTATTATTTCACGGGATGGGGACCACTGATCTATTGTTTTGCCGCACGAATTGCGAATATATTTTCCTGTACTAATATATTGTTAATACTTTGATTCGTATTGAAGTATCGGTGTTTTATCTAATTCAGATTGAATGTATTTCTTTTAAAATTAGTTCTCTTTAATGCCCCGTTTTGAATTATTATATTAAAATAATTAGTTCTCTTTAATGCCCCGTTTTGAATTATTATATTAAAATAATTAGTTCTCTTTAATGCCCCGTTTTGAATGATTATATAATTTCAAATCTATTATTTGGCCATATATATGTGCTCCGTTGTATATCCATTAACTCATAAACAGAATGATGTAACGGCGTTTTATTTGTCCTTGTACACAATTATATAATTTGTTTGGTTTTCTGAATATTTAATTAATTGCTATTTGTCAAATCGGTCTTCTAAGCGAACTGGGTGATTATTATATGGTTCACCCCGGAGGCACTGGCACTTGGCTGAGGTGCAGGGCTCTCAACAACAGGACTGATCCCCAGAGCGGGGTGCGTGCCCGGTTCCTTTTAGCGCACTGTGGCACTGACTGATGATGGTCTGAGACGATGACACCCTGAGGCACTCTGGCTGATGATTCCCTAAGGCACTGGCTGCCTAAGCCAACTGGCTTATTAGTGCCCTATAAGAGGGCGGGGGTCGGACGACGGAGTCAAATGAGCTTGGCTTCCAGCCAAGCGAACACCCAACTCTGGGTTCCCTTCTCGGGTCTCTCTACCTTCCTCTCTTGCTGTCTCTTTCTGCCCCTTTAAGGGGTGAGGCTGTCCCACCTTCTCCTCCAAAGAGGCTTTGCAACAAAGGGGGGTGGGAGTTGGCAACAAAGGGGGTGGGGGTTGGCACTCTTGCAACAAGGGGTGGGGGGTTGGCACTCTTGCAATATTGCGTAACATTTCTGCACTCGTCCATTTTGAGGTTATACTACTTGGGCCTACACGAGGCGAAAGCGTTCTAGACTTAGTATTCACGACCGAAGACAACCTCGTCACTGGCCTCACCGTTGACGAATCGTTGGGCGGGAGTGATCACGGTCTGATTAGGTTCTGTGTGTGTGTCCCTCGGGTGAAGCGTAGTAACTCTAGAGGCAGTAAGCTCGAACTACGGCGGGCGGACTTTGTTAGCCTCCGGGATATCGCAGGTGAGATGGGGTTAGAGATCGGCGGCGATGTTGAGGAAGTGTGGAGTGCATTCCGGGACCAGTTTATGGTGCTGCAGTCTGCTGCCATACCCTCAAAACCGGTCACCCCCGCTTCAACGCAGCCTAAGTGGTTCAGTCGTGACATCGCTTCGGCTATCCGAAATAGGAAAACTGCGTATAGGAGGGCGAAGGCCAATCGTTCCCATGAGGACACTGAGGCATATGTCCGCCTGTGCAGGGAAGTGAAGGCGAAGGTTAGGCTAGCGAAACGTAACGAAGAACTACGGGTGGCAAGCCTCTGCAAGGGGAACCCTAAGGAGTTCTTCAGTTATGTTAATAGTAGAAAGCCCATTAGAAGCATGATAGATCCGTTAAAGGACCGCAGTGGCACTCTGCGGACCTCCAACGCGGACATCGCTAATGTGTTTAATGAGTACTTTGCGGGAGTGTTCACCAGGGAGGACACCCGAGTCATCCCAGAGCCAGGCGTCAGGCACGAAGGTGTTGGCCTGGATAGTGTTCGTTGTACCGCGACAGTCGTTGCCGATGGAATAGACAAACTGAGCGCGTTTAAGGCTCCTGGGCCAGACCAGTTCCTCCCCAGAGTGTTGCGGGAGGTGCGCGACCAGGTACCTAGTGACTGGAGGGAAGCCAACGTGACCCCTATCTTTAAGAAAGGGGATCACGAAAGTCCAGGGATCTATCGTCCCATTAGTCTCACTTCGGTTGTAGGTAAATTATTAGAGGAGATAATAGCGGATAGGATCGTTGACCATTTGGATTCCAACAAGCTGCGTGGGGACTACCAACATGGGTTTAGACGGCATAGGTCATGTCTCACCAACTTGCTCGAGTTTGTCCACGTCATGTGGAGTGAGTATGATAAGAGTATGGCGATTGATATACTTTATCTCAACTTTGAGAAAGCCTTTGATAAGGACTGAAAACTGGCTGAAGAATAGGCGACAGAGGGTTGTAAATAAAGGAGCAAGTTCGGGTTGGGCCTCGGTCACTTGCGGGGTTCCTCAGGGTTTCGTTTTGGGGCCACTGTTGTTTATCATTTACATAAATGATATCGACGCTGGCATCGTCAGTAGGATCGCCAAATTCGCTGATGACACCGAGCTTCGGGCCAATGTTGGGACGCCAAAGGCGATCGAGCAACTGCGTGCGGACCTACGTAGGATAGAAGAGTGGTCCGAAAAATGGCAAATGCCGTTTAACTTGGGCAAATGTAAGGTAATGCACATTGGCTACGCCAATCCAAAGTCGGACTACTACATATTGGGGAGTAATATCGAGGCCACTGATTTGGAAAAGGACTTGGGTGTGCTAATCAGCAGCGACATTAAGTTTACCAAACAGTGCGTAGAGGTGGGAAAGAAAGCCCAGAAGCTGTTGAGTTATATCAGGAGGCAATTTTGATTTCGGAACAAGGAGATTGTGCTTCCTCTGTACAATTCTCTCCAGTTCTGCTTGCCCACCCTCAGGAAAGATATTGACAGGCTGGAGCGAGTGCAGGCGAGGGCCACAAAGTTAATCCCTTCCGTTAGGCATATGGGCTACAATGGACGCTTACGCTCCCTGAATTTGTTTTCGCTGGAAACTCGGAGGCTGCGCGGTCAACTCATCGAGGTTTTCAAGTTCTTATGCGGGTTCAACAACGTCGATTTTAGAAGCATGTTTAGTTTAATGATAACCCAACTCGCAACAATGGTTGGAAGTTGGATTTGAAACGGTTTAGGACTAGTGTGTGTGGGAATTACTTTACCTATAAGATGTGTGACACGTGGAACAGGCTACCTTCAGAAGTTGTGAACAGTTCTTCTGTGGATCTGTTCAAGAAAAGGTTACACCGAATCTTGCACACTATTTGCACCCGTTGCCATTGGTACTTCCTCGGTATGGGCCGCAAGGCCTTTTGAGGTACTTCTTTTCCTTGTAACTCCATATAACTCTCTCTCTCTCTGTTTCCTTCTCACTTTCTTGGGCTAGCGTAGAATGGATCTTAGGCCTGTAACTCTGTAAATCTCTCTCTCTTATGGATGTTCTTATGTCGAGAGTAAGTATTTGTAGCACAGACATCCTTCCACAACAGTCCTTTTATTCTATCACTATTGTCACTCATTTCCGGCATACCATGCTTCCCAATTACTCCAGACTTAGAGGCAACTCCCACTTTCCCATTCAGATCACCCATTGCAATCACCCTATACGCATTTCTTATGCTTCTAACTAAATCATTTAGCATATTCCAGAAATTACCCTTATCTTCTTCACATTTACACATACATCATCACATGACGCATATACTACAATTAGTGACATTTTCACCTCTTAAATTTAAATTTGGCATACAATCATATATCACTAACACATTTATACTACCTCATGTATTCATACCACTCACATTTCACCAGCAAAGCAACACGTTTCTGGCCTCCTCTCGCTCCCTGCACACCCGATTTCACACCTTTCATTGCGTCTCATTCCACATCACCATTCCCTTTCAGCTTCGTTTCGCATAGACCAATTAAGCCAAAATTTTCGTCACGACAAATCTTGAGTACTTGCATCCTCTTCGCATCCTCATTTAGATCTCTGAAACATTCCACACTGATACACAAGCCTGCAAAAACTTCCGATGGGTTTGCGGGTTCGCTGCCAAAATCTGAGGCATATGGCATCGCTCGTGAGAAAGTATTTTTCCAAAGCTGGAACCAAGCTCAATCTCTAACTCTGTTACGCACAGGGAGACCAAGGATATAACCCCATCCCCAGGGATCCCGGTATAGTCGACTTTCACGACACGCACGAGGAAGTCGGGAGAACAATTCTTAATCCCGTGTATCCTCAAGGATTTTTCTTCATAAAGACTTAAAATGAAGAGTTAAAAATTTTTTAAATGGTTACTCTTTCTATTATGTAAGTACTGTACCTTCAAGTCGCGATGAATAACAGAGCCAGAATGCAAATATTTTATTGCTCGGAAAAGTTGGTACATGATGTATCGCTGGTGAATATCTTCCAACACTCCTCCCTTTTTAATCACGTTATGCAGGTCCGTTTCTGAAGAAGGAAAAATTAATCGATACAACAAACATCTAATTATTAAATCCAGTACTCTCTGAGAGGAATTCTATACAAAAAGTACCTTAATTGAGTTCAAATGGTATTCAGTTTTGCTTTTACATTAACCATTATACATATCTGAGTGTTGAAAAACTTCGAATCGATTTAAGTTGTAGAATGTACATTAAGAATTGAATATTGAAAATGTAAGGCTAACATGATATTTTTTAAATTAATATTTACTTTTAATTATAATTATCTCTTAATTAATATGAATTAGTCGTATATACATGCGACTCTAAAAACTATTGACTTATTAAATTTAACCCAGATTGGTGCCAAATAAGCTTCACCCTATTAAGTAGTTAAAATTATTATATTAATTCATTAGTTTTAAAAATAAGGAATGTTTCTACTCTCCTTATTTTAAGAATTACCCAAATGATGTAGTAATTTTAATTATTAAACCATTTTAGTACCAGTGACACTGTGATGTACCCCCCCTAAATAATAATATAAATCGTATTAAAATGCAACTTTTTTTTATGAAGGCTTCTACATGTTTATATAGATTTAGTTTAGTTGTTGGAAAAGGAACCCAAAATGTGTGCAATGTAAGTGACGAATTACTAAAATATTTGGGTTTGAATAACAATAAATCATATTTTGGGGTTTAAAGAAAAACTATTTGTAAACGAAAGGGTTAATTGGAATTTATTGAATACCACTTTGTATTAAGAAAATTAAATATTTTTAGAGTGCATATACCACTCATATTAAATGGTTGATCAGCTAGTACGGCTGCAAAACCCTGAGTTTTTCAGGTAGGGGGGTGGCACCAACGCTGAGGAAAAAGTGAGGAGCGGCACTCAAAAGTAAACTTTTTTATCCCTTTAACGTTTTAACCCATTAAGTACCAGCGAGTCATTTTTGGTCGCTGTCATTGAAATGCTGTAAATTCGTTACTTATTCCTAAAATGAGTAGAATTTTACCAGCAGAGGGAGAATGGACGGATAAAACATCCCAAGGTCACTGGTAAGTCCTGTTATGCTTATGCAAGTTTTTGGACGGATTAAAAATTAGCGAAATTCTCACTTGCTGACATAGTTAGATATAGGACTGCATATCTATACATATATAGTATATGTGGTTCATATATATGATTAACCTAGGTATACATTAAAAGCAATTGGACACCAGATCAATATGTTCAATTAACGTTTCTATACCTTTTTATGCCTAGCAACAGTAGAACGCCAAATTTAGACCGACCAATTTTGACTCGCTGGTACCCAGCACTCTCCTGGTAGCACGACGGAAGTCGGCTCAGTGGTAGACTGTAAGGCACCGGAGACGGGCAGCGAATGCACACTGGCAGGTAATTGCATGATTTATGAAAAACTATATAGGGTTATGGGTTGATTGCTGTCAACTTGGCGATGGTAAAAATTTCCGTCAGATCTTGGTGCTGAGTTGACAGCAAAAACCCTACGTCTTTTCGTAAAAACATTGTGCTTGTGGAGGTCTCCAAAAGACCTTGTTAAGTCCTTTTTTTTTGTTAATATTGAATTTATTTATTTGATCTCGCTTCTGGTTGTAGGGCGCGCGGCTGCCTATCGGCTGCCTATCGCTTCTCTTTTGATGTAGGCGATAGGGTTGCGATAGGGTTACGCAAGGAGTTTATTCAGTTTAATTAATGCAGGCAATTCACTATGCCTAAATACCTGAAGGAATAGGCCTATCCTTTTGTGTTATTAGTTTTATTTTATTGGTTTTTCACCCAGAACCTGTAGGAAGATTAAACACATCTTCCTTGCCTACAGAATGCTCGTCACTAGACAGCTCTGGCTGAACTAATATAAATCTTTGTCTTAAATTCGCTTACTTTGCAAAGTCTCCAGACGTCTAATTTTTGTATTTTCATTATTTCTTCTCTTGAAGTAATTTTCATGAATCAGCGATGGAAATTTTGATACGAAAAAATACGTTTTTCTTGTTATGTAAGCCCAGTGCCTACATATTGGGTTCTACGTATGGCAATTTTTTTCATTCCCAATAAGCTTTGTCGCCAATCCCGAGGCAATTTTGTAGTTATTTAATGAAATAAATTAATAATTTGCATTTAATTATTATGAAATAAAGGTACCGGATACGATACCATATTGTAGGCATGTATAAGCCTGGATTTTAATAGGCTTTGATATGAACTGCAATGTAAAGTGTATGACAGGCATGTATAGTTTTTCCATATGATTGATAAAATTGATTATTGATATTTATTGTTATATGAGCCTCAGTGGTGTACTAGTTAACGTCGCTAACTACGAATCCATCGGCGCCGGGATCGAGACCCGGTGACGACAGGCGGTGCACAGCAAAACCCACCTGTTCATCCTTCCACGCAATAAAGAAAATTGGTTGGTAGATAAATGGGTACCCTGAGTGGCCTAGTGGTTAAGAAGCTGAACTGCTGGTGAGGCATAGTTCAGATTCCACGTTAAACTATAGGTCTAAGGTGGAGTAACAAGCTTGACCTTCGTCAGAATGAACCATTCGGGCGGAGGCAAAACCAAGGTTATATATATATATAAGTAGTATGACCGCAAAAAGGCTGATTGCAGTTGCAATGCAATGTTGATCAATTGTTGCAAAGGGGGAGGAGGGTTGGCACCCATGGGCAGAGGTGGGGTTGGCACCCATGGGGGTATGCAAGCAAGGGGGATGGTGTTTAGCCCCCAAGCTGCATGAAGGGGAGAGGGGGTGGTCCGGGAGAATGACCTCCCCCCCCAAAAGGGGTTCCCTAACCTGACCTAGGAAGATAGCCTAAGAGAGGGAGAGAGAGATAGGCGGAGAGAAGATCTTTTTGCTGGCATGTCTCGTCGCATACTGAAGTTCTTAACAGCCTCAGTTGGCTTAGAAGTCTTAATCAGCCAGTTAGCTTAATCTGCCTTAGAATGCGTAAATGGCTTGTTTAGAAAGGAGTGTGTGTATATATATATATATATACATATATATATATGTATATATATATATATATATATATGTATTAATGGGGAGAGAGTAGATGCTCATGCTGGCCTGAGGCCCACAAAAAAATTATTCAGTTAAAAGCACGCACGCACGCACACACACACACACACACACACACACACACACTTCGTGTATAAACAGATGCATGTAAAGAAGAATTGTTCTCTCCCAATAGCAAAATATGTACGAACATACCTTCCTTAGAATAACTACTGCACAACTCCCAACATACATAAGCCTTCTTTAGACTACCTCGCAATCAACCATCAGCACAGCACCACCACCAATAGACCGATAAGGTCTCTACAAACGACCCAATTAATAGACAAATCTGTTAAACATAAACAAATACATTTATGGGGACCAGAGTAGACCGACAAGGTCTCAAAAAAAGGCGACACCAATAGTTTATCCCCTTGGGATTTCGTAGCAGGAAACCACCACGAGGCGAATGTGATGTTGGGTAGGCGCTCTTTTAAACAAGAAATCGAATATGATAAACCTAATTTAATAAAAAAACAAATTTTCACCTTAATATACAAATTTATCTTTAAAGTATAACATTAAAAAAATTACTATAATTTTTAAACAAAATACATTTTAAATTGGGCTAACTATTTCATTTCTCGTCATTTACAATTAGGGAATTATCCAAACAGCGTGTTATTTACAAAAAAATTTCGCCTTAATATACAAATTTATCTTTTAATCATATCACAAAATAATTTAAATCATCACATATCGTTAAAATATTTTCCACAGTAATGTTTAGAAGGCAGTGTGTGTGTGTATATATATATATATATATATATATATATATATATATTATATTATATATATATTATATGTGTGTGTATATATATATATGTATATATATATTATATATATATATATATATATATATATATATATATATATATATATATATATATATATTTAACCGAGGTAATCCACAAGATTAGCTGCCAGATTACGCTATTTATTTAATTTGTATACCAAATGATTTCTACATCTCAAGCAACATTCTCTATCTATCTATCTATCTATCTATCTATCCATCTATCTATCTATGTATGTATCCATCCTACGCATGCGCAAATTCGACAAATTTCTAAGTGATGTATAGCAATTGGATACATTCGCTCTCTTTCCAGAAAATAGCAATCATGTCATAGTCAATATATATAATGTGTATATATATAAATACATATATATAACTTCTGAACATCGATGAAATAGGGCATTTAATATAATTTCTCCCATAGTAGAAAAATAAACATCAGCCTGAAAGTATGTAAGAGTTAGTTTAATCCAATCAGTATCCGAGTATTGCTCAGTACTCATCCGGACAGGGTATTGTTCAAAGTCCCTGTCTAGAAAGTAAATTTTTCTTATGTCAAATAACCAGAATGAGGCGGGGTGCTGCAGAGGGGTCAAAGACAGGTCGATCTTCAACAGTTCATAAATCAGCTTCAAGGTTTTGAGGTACCTAGGCACTCTGCATTTGAAAGGTTGGATGTCATAGACAGGGGAAAGATGTATTGAGGAAGAATGTTCTAGAGCTGACCATTAGAATAGATGAAGGATGTAGTGTCTATTATAATGGCGATAGTAAAGAGTGATTTAACACTGCGGCAAAGAGAGAGGGAGTGAAGACAATCAGTAAGAGACAGGACACAATTTGGTTGTTTACAAATTCTGATTAATCAGTAAAGCTGAAGAATAAGTAAATCAAGGGGCTATCCCTTAGGGTGTCTGGGAAGCTAAACCAGTACCTATCTTCACTATGTCCCTATGAATAAGATGAATATAATATGACACTGGCACAGTTAGGTACCTTATTAAATACAAACAGCATATGTCACTAGAAGGAGCACACATTTATAAATTTTGGAGTTCTTAATAAACCCCTATAAATATATGCAACATATGATTTTCTCAATTTATATACCCTGTAGTTCCACCACAAATGAGCTGTATACATTGGAGTACAAAAAGTTTTGAACAAAATCAACTTAACATCTAATGTACACATATATAAATGAACAATGAATAATTCCTATATTCATATATTCTTATATTCATATAATTCTTATATTCATATATATTTATATTCTTATATTTATTTTAACATATAGAGTCCAAATTAGCATAAAGCTGACACGAGTTCAGATAATTTTTTTATTTTTCTTTCTATTTTATTTTTGCTAAATAATTTATGAATTATTTCTTTTTAAATTACTTCATCATTTTTTTAGATTTAGCTTACTAATGTAATCTTGTTAAATTCTGAAATGTTCATTTTCTTTATACATTATCTCTACGTTGTAAAACATGGTCATGTCTTGCTTAACACTTAATTTTAAATTTTAAGCATCTAATTTTTGCTCACATGCATGTTTAATTGTAATTCAAAATAAAATGCATATTTCAATTTCCACTTTTAGTAAACTCGGCAGAGCATGATAATATCAGATCTGTTTATATGTGGTTTAAAACAAAAATATGGCTTCATCTACAAATATCTTGCTTATTTTTCTAGACATTGCTACAGCTAAAATATTTACCTTATTTTTAAATATTTTTTAAAATAATTCAGCCTATTGAGAATAAAAAAAAACAGGTCAACATTAAATAATAATGATGTCATTATAAAAATTAGTATATCAACTTATAAAATTTCTCCAGTATTCATTCTAATTTGTCTGATCTAACTTTGAGGCTGAGCATTAACCTGTAACATTTTAGCAGTAAACTACAGTAAGAGAATATCTTTGTCTTCTCCTTCGAGACTTGCTCTCTTCAGAGAACTTAGTCTTAAATAGAGAAAAATAATTTCCTGATACGTTACAAGAAAAATGGGGAACTTTCAGAGAATTTAGTAAGCTTCACAGAATCCTCCGATCCACTACAAGAAGAAATCAGAGAGTAGTATAAGAGAAACTACTGCGATTCCCTATACGGTACCAGCTATTCCAGAGTAACAAATCCGTTGCTGCCACCTTACCAGAACCCCCGTCAACTTCGAGCCTCCCAAGGCCATAGACGGAGGGGTTAACACACATATGAAATTTTCTAACCAAAGCATTTTCCTGAGCATATAATTTTCTACATTGTCTTAGAATAACACAGTCATCTGAAAGACTATCAGTTAGTATGTGGCCAAGATTCTAAGTCTGGGTCACTTCTGACAGCATCATACCACTCAATTGAAATTCAGGCAATTTTATATATTTGTAGGCCTTGGTCCTCATAAACATAACATGACTTTTAACAGGATTGTATTTTATGTCTTTATCCTTCCCATACCTTTCACACACCTTCAAAAGTGTGCTGAGGCCTTTTATAGATGGAGAAATAAGAACTAGGTCATATGCATACAACAGATGATTAACAATCATTGTACCAATATAGCAGTCTATTTTACAGGTGATCATCACAACAGTTAGATTATCCTTACACACAATGAATAAGTAGGGGTTAATATCCCTCCCTGTCTGACCCATTGGTCACAGAGAATCTGAATTAACCCCACCGCATCTTACAATCACTGGCTGGTGATTATACTAGAATACTGATATACGGACCAAGTAACCAGGTACATTACGATTTACAAGTTTCATGAATAATTTGTTATGCTTAACAGGCTTAAATGCCTTAGAGCAGTGACGCAAAAACCCTGGCCCGCGGGCCAAATGGCCCCCACGGGTCTTTTCAATTCACATTTTTCACATGAAAAGGGTAGCTACCCAAAGAAAAATCTGAAATATTACCCCTGGTTATAAAAATGCATATTTATAAAAAAATAGAATATCTATATATCTGGCCCCTACATATAAAACAGATGGTTGGTTTGGCCCTCACATCAAAAAAGTTTGTGCACCACTGCCTTAGAGGCATCCAGGAAACATAAAAATACATTAGCATCTAGAGTTTGACGGGTTTTTTTGTTTTTTATGTAGGAAGGAGGGGCCATGGGCAAATGCCCGCAAAAAGCACCCTCCCATAGAAGAAGAGAGCCAAAATCAAGGTCTGAGGTTTTCGAGGTGCCTAGACACTCTTTGAAAGATGGGAGGACATAGACAGGAGGAAAGTTGGAATGAGGAAGATTGTTCCAGAGTTGTCCGGTTGAGTAGATGAAAGACAGAAAATACCGATTAACCCTTGCATTAGAGAGTTATACAGAAAAGGAATGAGAAAGTGTAGAAAGTCTGGTACTGCGTGCTCTCCTTAAAGGAGGAGGCATGCAGTTACAGAGTTCAGAAGAGCAATGTCCGTTATGATGGTGATAGTAAAGAGAGAATGAGGCAATATTACGGCGAAGAGAGAGTGGGATTGAGGACAATCAGTAAGAGGCGGAGATTTGATGAGACGAAAAGCCTTTGATTCCACCCTGTCAAGTATAGCTGTGTGGGTTGAGCTACCCATGACATGAGTACTTTGGGCCCCGCGTTATTAGGGGCCCCGCAAATATATGAGTACAGTATAAAAAAATATTTTGGTTTTGAGTGGTAAATTAAATACGGCTTGTCATAATAACTCTTCATATACAGTAGTATTCATATACAATAGTATTCCGTATTAATTATATATTTTGTTATATATATTTCAGATATCGATTGACAGTGATGCCTCCAAAGAGTTTGCGAGATACTGCTCGGAAATATCTCAGCGGTCACCAGAAGAGACAGCGTGAAGCGAAGCGGAAATCAGAACTTCAGCGTATGTATGGGTTGTTTGAAAACTTTCTAGAGAAACGCGATCCACAGGCTGAAACTGAAGAAGATGTGCCTGCGCCGTCACATGCATCATCATCAGCTTTGATAGATGAAAGTGAACTAGATGTACCTGCGCCGTCACATTCGTCATTACCAGCTTTGATAGATGAAAGTGATATCCAGAGGGAAGAAGAACCTGGATCAGACTTCAATTCTGCAAAATCAGCCTCTGGATGCACTCAAAGATCCAGGTCACTGGCCGGAAACTGTCAGCACAAAAGTCAGAGATTTACTAGTGAGTAATAGTGAGTAAAGGCCCACCACAGTGTGAGGAAGACTATAACTTTCCCAGAGATGACAATGGCCGCACGTTTTCAAAATATCATTACAAGAGACGGATGGAAAATGGAAAAGTTGGTATACGGAAATGGCTGATTTATTCAATCTCTAAGAATCGGATATTTTGTTTCTGTTGCAAGTTATTTGGAAACTTCAACAATGCCTTGGGGTGTGGAGGATTCTGTGACTGGATGAATACTAGTTCCAGACTGTCTGAGCACGAAAGATCACAGGGCCATCTGAAGGCGACTCTCCAATGAATGGAACTCGAACAACGTTTGATCAAAAGTTGCACTGTGGATCAACTCAGTCAGGAACGAATCAATACGGAGAAGCTTAGGTGGAAAACTATGTTTGAGCGCCTCCTCGCCATTGTACAGTACCTCGCTGAACACAACATGGCATTCCGAGGATCAGTAGATACAATCTTCAGACGAAATAATGGCAACTTTCTTTGACTGGTTGATCTTATCTCAAGATTTGATCCCGTCATGCAAGACCATCTTAGAAGAATAGTCAATAACGAAATTCATGATCATTACCTGGGAAAACGAATCCAGAATGAACTCATCTCGCTCATGGGCAACAAAGTTCGAGCAACCATTGTACACAGAATTAAAATGTCAAAGCATTTCTCTGTGATCCTTGATTGCACACCCGACATTAGTCACAAGGAGCAGATGTCCCTTACTTTGCGATGTCTCTGATGGATCATCAGGTATTGAAAGTGGAATTTTTGAACACTTCATGAAGTTCATTGAGGTGAAGGAGACCACAGGAGAAAACCTACTAGAGGTATTGATGAGAGAACTTCACGAACTTGGACTGAAAATGAGTGATATTCGTGGACAAGGATACGATAATGGTGCGAACATGAAGGGACCCTCATCAGGCGTTCAAGCGCGACTTCTGGAAATGAATTCAAGAGCATTTTTCACTCCATGCGCATGCCACAACTACAATTTGCTACTTGGGGACATGGCAAAAACATGTGCTCAAGCCATCTCATTTTTTGGGGTTATTCAACACCTGTATGTCTTCTTCTCAGCCTCAACTCATCGATGGTCAGTCTTCTGCAAGTATGTGAAAGAGTTCTCAGTGAAGCCCTTGAACGAGACAAGCTGGGAATGCCGTGTGCAAAGTGTCAAAGCTGTACGATATCAAGTTGTCGAGATCTATGGTGCACTTGTCGAAATTGCTGAAAAAGCAAAAGGTCCTCAAGGAAGAAGCGAAGCAGAATCACTTTGCAAAGAGATGAAGAATTTTAAATTCATTGTTGCTGTCATATTCTGGTATGACCTCCTCTTTCAAGTCAACTACGTGAGTAAAGATCTTCAGTGATTCAAAGCATCTGGCAAGTGCCATCGAGAGTTTGGAAAGAACATGTAAGTGGATGAAAGAATATCGGGAGAGTGGATTTCAAAGTGCTGTAACAGATGCCAGAGATTGGAAAGCAGCTTGAAATCGAGCCAGAATTCAAGACAACACAAGTCAGACGAAAGAAGATGTTTTCCTATGAAGGTCAAGACCAGCCAATTGAAGATGCTGAAGAAAAATTTAAAAAATTTCTGTGTTTTAGACACTGCCATATCCTCCCTGGAATGACGATTCGAACAACTGAGAGAACATCACTCAAAGTTTGGCTTCATGTACATGTTCACAAAGGTGTCCAAGACAGACCTACGTAAGCAGAGCAAATATCTCGAACTTGAACTGACTAATGGAGAAGACCGCGACATTAATGGATTCATGCTTGCTGAGGAAATGGAAGCCTTGAAACCAATTCTTCCAGAAGATATACAAAGTGATCCACTGAAGATATTGGGCTTCATCACTTTTAACAATCGTTCTGTGGATTTCCCGATTTTCACGACTGCATTGCGAATACTACTGACTATTTCAGTTACTGTTGCATCTGGGGAAAGAAGTTTCTCAAAGTTGAAATTAATAAAAACGTATTTACGGTCGACGATGCTGCAAGATCGACTCAATAATCTGGCGATCCTCTCCATTGAAAACGACATTGCGAGAAACTGTAACTATACAGACCTCATTGTCGAATTTGCCACTTTGAAAGCCAGAAAGGTTTCCTTGTGATCACATCCACAATAAATGATATTTGTTGTTGAATCATTGTTCTTTTCTTTCAGTAAGCATGCACTAATATGGGTAGGCAAATTTAACCTTAGGGCCACACTTTAAAAATCTCGAATTGAGCTTCGCATTTGCTTTGGCCGGCCCTGGGTCCTGGTAAGTTAGGCCACAGTTTTAGTTGTTTTGTTCCAGGGTAGAAACTTTGGCCGCCCACTTGTAAAAATTGGTTGGTATTCTGTGGTTTAGTTTTAAGCCTACATTTGGTTTTGTTTGTTTGTTAGGAGAAAGTTGCATGCTTCAGTGTGGTAGTTACTCAAGTAAAAACTTTGTTACTCCAGAGTGGAGGCTGGTCAGTTTCCCGATCAGGCAATTGTATTGTGAGTGCGTATTGAAAGTTGATCTCGCTAAACTCAGTGAATTGGGCCGTTGAGGTTTTACCAGTAGAAGAAGGCAAAGCTTAAGTTTTTGGTCAGTTTGGTTAAGTATTTTTGGTCAATTTAGCTTATAATGCGTAGTAGACATTTGTCTGTGTGTATTTAAGATGGATTAATCTGAACTGAGCAAGTTTAGAAACAAGAGAAGGGCTTATAAGGGGCAATGTAATGATGTTGTCGTTTAACCTCCTTCGCAACATCTAAAGTCATATGACGGACGAGACCTACAGCTTTATGCGGAATCCAAACCAAGGGTCCCTACATAATCTGAACGCAAAAGACGGTCTCCCATCCAATTACTCTCCAGACCCTATGCCACTTAACTTTGTTGATCGGCAGGAAGCGGTTTAAGACATTGGTCACGACATTGCCTTTACAAAAGGCAAATTACAAAGGTTATTGCCACTATAATTCCTGCTTTATAGAGCAAGAGAATTTAAACTTAGTGACTGAACAGAGTTCTCTATTAGAAACGAAAAGGTTGCTTTAGAGAAAGTATCAGGTCGTAATATAAATTTTGCTCGATTAGAAAACGGACGATAGATAATAGAATAACCTCAAGATAATGTGAAATAGTTTTAGAAATGTTGCAAAATACACGCGGCGACAGGTTCGCACAGGTTTTATCACGATACAGAATGATACAGAATGACTTAGGCTAGTGTAGGCTTAGGCTAGTTTAGGATTAGGCTAATGAATATTTTCTCTGGTGTTTTTCATACAGTTACAACGCCACCCTTACGATATTACAGTAATTGAAAAAACATGGAGCCCACGAAAGAGCATATTCGACATGTGATGCTGTATGAGTTCTATAAAAGATCTAACGCTAGTGAATCCGCATAAAACATTCAAAGAGTTTATGGAAATGATATTGTGAGCGAATGGATGTGTAGGAGATGGTTTCAGAAGTTCAGAAATGGAGACTTCAGTCTGAAAAATTATCAACGAATAGGACGACCAAATGAGTTAGATGAAGAGTTGCTGAAAGCAACAGTGGAGGAAAACCCAACGGTAACTGTAAGAGAACTTGGCCTGCAACTCGGCGTTAGCCATATGACCATTCATCGCCATTTGAAGCTGTTAGGAAAAGTAGTGAAGGTTGGAAAATGGGTTCCGCATGATTTGTCACAAGCGAATCTTCAACATCGAATCGATATTTGCACATCACTGCATTCTCGGCAACTGTAGGCACCGTTTTTTAATCGGATCGTCACTGGGGATGAAAAATGGGTCCTCTATAACAATATTAAGCGTCGACATCAGTGGCTTAGCCGTGAAACAAAGCCTGAACCTCAACCAAGGAATGGACCCCATCCAAAGAAAATTTTGCTATGCGTTTGGTGGGATATGCAAGGAATTATTCATTTTGAGCTTCTTCCAGATAACCAAACAATCACAGCTGAAGTCTACTGCCAACAACTCCAACGATTGAAGACGGCATTACAAGAAAAACGTCCTGCATTAATTAATCGCAGAGGTGTTCTATTCCACCAGGATAAAGCGCGCCCTCACACTGCTCGAGTCACCACTGCCTAATTGGAGGCATTTGGTTTGGAAAAAATGCCTCATCCACCTTCTTCTCCGGACATCGCACCTTCAGACTACCATTTATTCAGAAGTCTGCAACACCACCTAGATGGACAAAAGTTGCAATCCAGGGAAGCAATCGAAAACGAAGTGATCGCTTTTTTTAACTCGAAACCAAGGGATTTCTTCGAACGTGTCATATAAAAAACTTTTCTACAGGTGGGAGGAGGTTACAGAAAAAGAAGGGAATTATATTGATGATTAATTTTTCATTATGTCATTTAATTTTTGTTCTGAATGAACTAAAAAATCGAGCAGAATATATGTTACAACCTTATAAATGTTAGGATTGAGACTCTTCCAGAAGAGGATGAAAGAGGAGATAAAATTCAATATTTTGCAGGGGTTATTGGGTTATTGATGGCATAACTAAGGCAAGCACAGAGCAAAAGAGTTTAGCAGTTCAGTACAGTTGGAGACCAGGTCTAATAATGAAACACAACCCTCAACAAGCAACGTTGATGAAGTTATGGCTGATAGATGTGCATTTCAGTTACCGAGGCTTGTGCCCAAAACATTTTCTGGGGGTATTCAAGAATGGCAAGAATGGACAGAGAGTGTTTATTCAGATGCTCATTCTGTAATCAGGTATTAAGTGCTGTGGAAAGGTTTAATTACTTGCAATCCCTCTTGGAAGGGGAGACACTGAAGGCAATAGCAGGATTAGCTTTAACAGAGGATAATTATGGGGTGGCTTGAGACATGTTAAAGAAACGGTTTGGTAAGCCAGAGATCCTAATTAAAAGCTACCTCATCAAACTTCTAGCTATATCTCCTGTTAATAATCCCAATCGTGTTAAAGAGTTATGGCAGTTTTTATGATAAATTTTAAATTAGAACTAGGTCTCTGAACAACTTGAGTATGGGAATGGAAAGGTATGGTGTAATATTGGTACCCATACTGGAGTCTAAATTGCTAATATTTTTTTGGATTAAGTAAAGGACACTCTTCAGGGCATACGTACATCTTAAGCAGTTGTTAAGCCTTTTAGGCACCGAATGAGCAAGGCGAGAGGGAACTGAGTTTGCTCGCTTAGATAATGAACAACGGGACAAAGACAGGCAAAGTACCAAAGTCATTACCAAAGGGAATAGCTCAGGTACAGTGTTAGCGTTACGTTCATCCTCTGAAAGTAATTTAAAGGCAGTAAAGATTGAATACTTTGTGAAGACAACCACAAGTCATATAAATGTGGTGAAGTGCCTGAAGTGAAGAGGGAAAGGACAGGCTAAGTCTGCATCATGTTTTTAAATGTTTTTTGAAAGGTCACAAAGCAAGATTTTGCAAGTTTAAAATTTTGTGTAAAAAATGTAATGACTGGCATCAGCCATTATGTGATTATGTGAAAACACTCTTAGTAGACCATACCAAAAGTAGAAACATCACTGGCGCATGCCAGTGCTGTGAACGGAACTAGGAGTAAAGGGGACTTATTACAAATTCCTGCAGGATTATTAGTTGGTAATGCTGGAGGAGCCACTGTTAAGAATGTTGTTTGACATTAGCAATCACTGTAGCTCTATGAAGACCAGAACGTCCCAAAAATTTAAAATTAAAAGAACTTCAGAGGGAAAATTTGAAAATATCTGGGTTTGAGGGTTCAGTTAAGAAGGTAGAAGTTGTGGTTAAGGGGGTTGTTACGAGAGAGTTCCACTATAGAAGGCCAAACTGTAAAGATTGTGGAACTTTGTCTTTCAGTCACTACTTGTTTAGATATGTTATGTATCCAAGAATTACAAGTTGAAGGCATTGAATGGAGTAATAATAAGTTTGAAGGAACCAAAGAGACTAGTCTTTTGAGTGGAGCTGACTATTATTGGGACTTATCAGACAAACAAAGCGCGGCAGTGCGAGTTTTTGGCTACTGCGGCGGCGGCGTTGGGGAAACGCGACACGGGTGGTTTTGGTCTGGGTTTGCACTTTGCCGGTTCGGGCATGTTTTAGTATAAAAACAATTTTTGTAGGGAGATGTTTCAAAACGTTTTCAAATATTTAACAAGGCAGTTTTAACGTGATTGCAAGTTTTTTTTAATTTAGATTTAAACAGTTTTGTTTTAGTTGCGTTTTTAATAATTTAAATTTTGTAATTGTATTTTTGAAAGTTCGTTTTAATGTAATATTTTTAAAGAAAAGATTTTTATACTGTAACTGGGTGGATGTAGTGATTTTTGGATTGGTTGGTTTTTATGTATATACAGTATAATTGGTTTCTATGTATATATAATGTATGTATGTATCTACTTAAGCGTTTTATTATTTTTATTATTGGAGAAATGTTATTTATGTAAGTGGTGTTTTATTAGTTATTTTCTCCCGAATTTTTTAGGAGACGGAGTTGGGAGCTAGACCTCGCAACTTCTCGCAAGCTCTCTAAATAAACCCCTATTTGTACAAGTGCCAGTTATTTAAATATTTGTAGGTTTAAGTTTAAGTTTAGGTTGAGCTTACGTTAAATTTAGGTTAAGTTTGGGTTAAGTTTAGTTTAAATTAGGGTAATGATAACTTGTGTAGGCAGCCTGATTTACCTTGTATTTATTAATATATAACTTTATAATTTAATGTTTTACTGTTCCTGGCTAGGACGGCCTTGCACTATAAAGGGAACACATATATATATATATATTTGTTTGTGGAATCCTGGTCACGGTAACAGTTGGCATCCCCAGCTAAGATTTTGTTTTCCATTTATTCAATTTGTTATACCGTTCGGTTTTGGTTTCATTGTATGTACTTTTCGTTTAATTTTATATAATAAGATTTTGTTTTGAAAGCTTGCTTTAATCATATCGGTTAGGATGGTTGAAGAAGGAGCATTAGGAGACATGACTACGGATGAGAAGGGGCGGCAGTCGGTTAGATTGAAGGCAAGTGAGGGTTTGAATGAGTTTGATGGTGCAATGTCTACAATAGAGAGTTATGTACAAGAATTGCTGAATGAGGAAGGAACTGGAGGTAAGGATGTGAAACTGAAAGCTTTTTTTGAGCGCATGCGTAAAATGGAGGAAGGGTATGTAAGTAAAAAATTAGTTGACATGGGACGTGTGCACTTACCGAGGCGTCTGGAGAAGAGGGTTGCTCATTACTCTGAAAGCGACAAATCTGAGTATGATTGCGAAAGTCCTGGTGAATAGAAAGGGGTGCAGAGTGAAAGGAAAGGAGACTGAGAAATAAGGCTAAGCGTGATTGTGAAAGTAAGTTTGGAAGAAGTGATAAACGTATTAAGCGTAGAAAGTACACAATGGATGGAAGTTCTAGTTCAGATTTTTCGAATGAGGAGAATCCCTTGCCAGGACCGAACGTGTATTTGGAAGATTTTTATGCCATGAGAGATAAAGGGGGACTTTTCTGAAATTTGGACTGTTTCCTATTTTTTTTTTAAATAAGATATTTAATGTAGATTTTTACGCTGATTTAAAAAATGTAAGTAATATTTTGGAGAAACTATTATTTTAAAAGTTACACGGTGTTCTAGGTTACGTATAGTTAATATTTTAAAAGTTACATGGTGTACTAATTTACCTATATTTACTGTAGAAAAATCTTTTGCACATTGGCCACAACACAGTTGTAGACTTCAACAACTACTTAAGAGAGGTAAGTAACCTAACCTAACCTAACACAAGGCGTTGAATCTATGTGGAATAAGGCCAAACGAAGGAATAAGAGACAGTCAGGGACTCACCGGCAAATGATTGATACCTACTTGTGTGAATATCATGTGGCGACAGAAAAATAACGGTCGAAATCTGTTCACACAAATACTTACTAAAGAATACAATAACTCTTGTATTAGTTTTCAGTCGTATTGTTATAGTTTTTGACCTAATACAAAATTACAATAACAAACATAACTTTTGAACCGCTCATTTCTTCAAACCAAGACTTACACTTTTGAAATCAGCGTAAAATTCTACATTAAATAACTTATTTTCAAAACAATTGGAAACAGTCCAAAACGCTCCAATAAGGGTGTTTGTGCAGCGGATGCAGGGTGTTCATAGCAATTGAGAGTGAGACACTATTAATGAAGAAAACTAAGTATGAACATGAGCGTATTAAGGCTTCGAAGCCTTGGCCTTATGGTTTGGATCGTGTGCAAAAGGTAGAAGACTTTCTGGAAGACTTTGAGAGGTATGCAAGTGAGCAGTTTGGAAGTGATAAGAATAGATGGGCAGTGGAACTTAGAAATTTCTTGGATGGGCATGCGAGACGTGTGTATTTTAGTGTTATAAGCCGAGTGTTAAGTATGAAACAATTGTGTCTAGAATTAAAAGTTAGTGTAGTGAAGAACGACAGGATAGTAAAGTTGTAACTCAACGTGAATTTTAGACAGCAAATATGAGAGAATGAGAAGATGGGTGAATATGCGCTCCGGCTCCAAACACTGTATGAAGTAGCAGTGCCTGAGGGAGAGAGAGATAAACAGGCCTTGAAAGAACAATTCATGGGTAGGATCCCTCCAGAGACGGCAAGGAGATTTAGAGCGTAAATGGGTCGAGATGTAGAAGGTAAAAAGCTAAGATGGAGAGATATAGTTTCATGGGCATTAGACGATGATGCTATAGGGCAGTGACGACGAACCTTTTTATCCAAGTGTGCCAAAATTCGTGTTTTTTAAATAATGATATTGTTGGCGTGTCACTTGCATACATGCATTTTAAATTTAACTACAAAATCATAGATAGCTGACTTATTAATCGAAAGTACTAGGGCGTAGACGATTTATTGCAGTTTTTCATCAGAATACCAAACATTTTCAACATCCATCGCGTGTCACCTGAAACCCTGCAGCGTGTCACTGCTGACACGCGTGTCATAGGTTCGCCATCACTGCAGTATAGGGGATAATTATGATGTACAGGAAGCAGGAAGAGGTATTCCCGTTACCGGTATGGGCGTTTGCACAGGAAGGGCAAGCTGGCGCCTCACGCTCATATAGTAATGCATTGCAACAGGATAGACTCCAACAAGGGGGTTACCAGTTCGGACAACAGCAAGTGGTTTACCAAGGCCAACCATCTGCTGCTAAGAAGGTGCAAGCTAAGAGAGATTTGCAGTGCAAGTATTGTAAGAAAAATGGACATGTAATGAAAGACTGCTGGAAAATGAAAGGTTTGTGTTTGCTATGTGGTAACCAGGGACACAGAGCTAGTATGCGTGATAAAAAGCGTGACTAACGAGTGTTAGGGGTGAGAGTGGGGCTGAAAGAGTGGTCTTATGTTATGGGTGTAATGATCCAGGGCATCGTGCGATTAGTTGTCCGGTGATTGCTCAGATAAGACAGAGAAATCAGATTGGTAAGGGTAGAGAGATTATTGGTGAGCCTGGACAGATGGGAGCGAATAATGCGAGTGGGGCACAAGCAGAAAATTTAAATTAGGAAGCTCCGGTCTGAAGGGAACACAATCGGAGCGAGTGAATGATGAATGTGTGGGTGAAATGTACGAGTCGTGTGACGTTCCCCGCACGGAAATGTTAGAATGGGAACGAATTATTAATAGTTCTGACCTTGACCCAAATGCCAGTGAATGATGGACTGCAGATGTTCAGTGTGAGCAACGTAGTCCATTACCGCAGCGTGGATAAAAAGACGAAGGAGAACGAATGATGGAAAATACGATTGTGTACTTGGCTAATGAATGCGTAGGTTTGAAGAGTGGAAAACTGTGGAAGGTACCAGTGGAACTGAAATGTACGGAAACTGAAGCGATGTTGGATTCAGGTGCGCAGTTTTCTCATTAGCAGGGATGTTGTTTCTCGTATGTCTAACTTTGAGATTGATGACAGTGTGCACATTAGGTTGAAAGGTATTGGAGAAGGAGATCGGTTGGTTGGGAAGGGTATGTTGACTGCGCAGGTGGTAATTCATAGTATCGATTTCGGTATGTGTGATCGTCCTGGGTAAAATCTTTTTTGTTAGTAAGGGTTTAATAATTTATGCCAGTAAGAGATGTATAAAACGTACTGGCCCCAGTGATGAAACAGACAAGTTATATTTCAATAATGAACAGAACAGATGCGTTAGGGTAGTATCAAAGATACCAGTGTACGTTGCAGAGCGTATAGTGTTAGATAAGAAAAATTGGAATTTGGTTAAAGTAAGAGTATTGTGCGATGTCGTTAAGGCTAGGAGGAAATGCGTGTCCTGTGTAAGGAATGAAGAAAATGTCTTGGTTTTAGATGAATTTGTAGATCCAGAGTTAAAGGTAAAAATTGAATTGTGGCCTGGGTTAATTGACTGGGATAGTGCGGAAAATAAAGTATTAGTTCAGTGTAATTCTTCCAAAGAAGTAAAACTAAAGGAAGGAATGAGACTAGGATTTGCATGCTCAATGGTATACGAGGATGAAATTATGGTGGTTGAGAATGATGAGACTAACGTGCATATAGGGACTTTGGTGCATAATGTAGTGTCTGGTGGGCGAGGCGAGTGACTGGCGTAAAAAGGAAATGATGAAAGAGGTGCTATTGCCGGAGAGATTGAGTAAAGGCGAGCGTGAAAGGTTGGAGCGAGTAATATGGAAGAACAAGGAGGTGTTGAGTAAGATTATACGCCATTATGTCAACGTCCTAGAAGATTTGATCGGGAAACTAGTTTGGAGGATAAAACACTAGTGTAAAGAATTATGTATGCTTAATATAATTGAGCCTAGTAAGTCTGCATGAAGTTCGCCTGTGGTGCCTGAGCGAAAGAAGGATGGGTCGGTTAGATTGTGTATTGATTATAGGAGAGTGAATGCGGTAACGAAAGATGATAAATTTCCTATGCCTAATTTGCAAGATTTGGTCCTTAGCATGTATGGTATGAAATATTTTACATCATTAGATCTCGTGCGTGGATATTATCAAATGCCATTGGAGGAGAGCAGTCGGGATTTCACTGCATTTGCAACTGAGCATGGGTAGTACCGGTTCAAGTCGATTTCATTTGGGTTGAAAACAGCGCCTTCCGCCTTTCAAAGGGAAATGCAAAGAGTGTTAGATGGTTTTACATGGACGAAAGTTATTGTGTACCTTGATGACGTGTTGATAATAGAGTGAAGTGTTGATGAGCATATAAAGTTACTGGATCTGGTTTTGCAAAGGTTGTTAAATGTAAGTGGATGAGTGAGGAAGTGTCCTTTTTAGGTCATATCGTGAGTAGTAAAGGACTGAGTAAAAAGCCTGAGTATGTACAGCAGGTGATTAATTTTGGAAGACCACTTGATGTGGGAGGGGTGAGAGAGTTTTTAGGGTTAGTAAATTTTCAACAAAAATTTATACCCCATTGTTCCGAAATGGCAGAACCTTTGTCTCGGTTAACTGCAGGTAAAAGGGAAGATAAAGTAGTTTGGACAGAAGAGCGTGTGAATGCGTTTGAGGTGTTAAAAAAGGCTATGTATGAGGATATTATGTTAACGTTTCCAGACTATTCTGAGAATGCTGATATGTTGGAGTTATTCGTGGATGCATCAAGTGTCGGTGCAGGTGCGTGCTTGGTTCAAAAGCAGGAGGGTATAGACAGAGTTATCTCGTATGCATCTACTACATTTAATAGAGTGGAGCGAACATACTCAGTGATAGAACGTGAATTGGGAGGCGATGAGGTGGGCAGAAAAATTCTTTAGACCATTCTTACTTAGGCGCAGATTTATATTGTATACTGATCATAGGCCGTTGATTTATTTGACTCGCATGAAAATGATTAACAGCAGGCTTGCACGGACGATGGATGATTTGAGTGAATATATTTTTGAAGTGCGATATGTTGAGGGTAAGAGTAGTGTATGTGCTGATGCGATGTCTCGACAGCAGAATCATTGGACTAGAGATGAATGGTGTGAGGTTGAATTGAGGAATGAGCTGCCAGAAGGTTTAGAAGTAATTAAGGAAGTGGCCGGTGCAACGTAGTCTATGTTTGAAAGTTTGAAGATAGTTTTGAACGAGCAACAGATTGAGGGAGTGCCTCAGAGTTTGCAAGAATTTAGAGAAAAAGTGGTGGATGAGTTGCTGAAGCATGCTAAATTGTACAAGTTGAGTAAGGGTGGTAGGAGTTTGAAAGAATTGAAACACATGAAAGATAGAGTAATGCCAGACATAAAGGCTTTACTTATGGTCAGTGATATGTTTAGAGTTAAGATTTGGGTGCATTTTATACCCGAATGTTCAGTTACGTACATTGGATTTCGTGTTAAAGGAGAGGAAGGGTTGAAAGAAGTCCATTTGCAGAGTTTGAGAGGAATTCACTTTAATCCTGTAAAGAAGATGAGCGAGTTTATGAAAGATTTAGAAATGGTAGGACATGTCGATCAAAAGGAAGTAGAAATGAGTAAAAAGGATATGGAGAGAGGAGACTTGAAGGAAGATTTAATGCCATTAAATTTATTTATGAAAGAAGTTGGACATGAGCGAGAGAGAGAGTTGGAATCTTGTGGCCATGAAGGTGGTCCAGTATCATTTCAGCCGATCTGAAAATATGTGTATAATATACATATTTTCAGATCGGCTCTTTGTCTTAAATAATGCATTTATATATTTCCCATAGCATTTATATCGTTGCTTAGGCATGAAATAACACACACGCAAAATTTTATGACTCTAGGCTAGGGTTTAAAAATACGTTTTTGACTACTAAAATATGATTTTCATCGCTCTGCCGGGGGCAGAAGATGATTACCTATTAAGCTAAGATTTTGCAGAGGCTATTTTCTCATGCATGCGCAAGTTTTTGTCTATTAGAATATGGAAATCGAAAAAAATGTAAAATCGATCCACCCTACTGTAGATAGATACAAGTTTTGTGCGTTTCTGGACATGGGAGCTGTAGTATGTTTAGTGAGAGAGAGTGTGATTAAGTATTTGTGTGATAAAGGGGTAGAAAGAAAATTTGAAGAAGTGTGTGCCAGTTTACAAGGGCTTGGTGCGAAATTCAATGTATCAAGACTGGTGAAACTTAAAGTTAAGAATGCGTGTGGCGAGTATGAGTTTCCTTTTGCGATTGTGAAGGATACTGTTATACCGGTGTGTATTTTACTGGGTATCAACTACTTGGAGAGGGCTGATACAGTATTAGATTTCAGAAACGTTACAGTTAGTTATGGAAATGAATCGGCAATTAACATCTGGAGTGTTCACTTGGAATATAATGAGAGGGAAACACTGCGTTGGTTATGGGAGAACTTTTTACCTTTGAATGAAGTTGATAGTTTGCAAAGTAGGGTAAAAGTTTTAAATGAAATTCGAAAAAGGGTTCTGAGTGGAGAAGAAATTAACTATAATAATACAAAATTTAAAGAGTATGTGCCCCATGGACCACATCTGAGTGTGATTCAAAATGTTTTAGTGAGGTGGGATGAGAAAACGAAAATGTGAGCTGTGGTAGTGGATTTTCAATTGCTAGTACATATAGTTGTGACGTTTCATGTGTGTCTCGCGCATGTTGGAAGGGAGAAATTGTGTGATTTAGTGGGCAGGTATATATGGTATCCGAGGTTAGGTATGGTAGTTCGGGATGTATGTAGGACATGTAAGCAATGCCAGAAGATGAAAGTGGGACATATGGTGACGTTTCCTCCAACTTTAAAAGTGATAATAAGAAGGTCATATGAACTTGTGGCTGTATATGTAGTTGCATTGCCGAAGACGTTTAGTGGGTATATTGGTTGATTGGTTTGTGTGGACCATTTTAGCAAGTTCGTGCATGTGCAACCAGTTCGGAATAAGGGTGCTCAGTCGGTGTCGGATTCTTTTGAACAAATGTTGAACTCAATGTTGAAGGTACCGGTGCGAGTCTTGAGTGATAATGGCCCTGAATTTCGGTCAAGTATGTTTGGAGATATGTTGAGCAAGTACGATATACAGCATGTATGCTCTAGTCCCTATAAACCTGCGTGTAATGGAGCGGTTGAGCGGGTGAATAGGACTATAACAGAGTTTTTGAAAACTTTGTGTGGGATGAGTGGTAAATGGGATGAGGGGTTGACAAAGGCGGTAATGCTTTATAATCAGACTGTACATTCGCAGACTGGTAAGCCACCTGCACAGAAATTAGCAGAGGGTATCCTGGAACGAGGCGAGCTGTTACCTATTCCCTTTGATGAACAAGTGACTTGGCGTGAGGATCACCCTAACTTCATCCCCTTTGGAATAGGTGTGAAGGTTCTTAGGAAGTTAATTACTACAGATAGAACTTTGTAAATAAAAATGAGTGAAAGATATGTGGGTCCATACTCGGTTAAAAAAAGTTATAGAAGGGGGAGTTTCGTATGTTGTAGAAAATGAAAGCGAATGTTTGAGGGTGCATCATACGCACCTGAAACTGTTCGAGGAACCGCCAAAGTATTTGGAAGAGTACTTCGAGCGACAACGTATGATAAAGGAGTTGAGAAATTGTGTAGATGAATATGAGGGAGTGATAGAAAGATGGTTGGTGGAGCCTCTCGCTTTGTGGGGATTACACGTAGACACAGCTGGGAAGAGTCGTTTGAAAGCGAGACTCGAGTAAATAAAGTTAATAAAAGAAGGTATAAGAGAAGATTGTTTGGTAGCACAAGTTGCAAGAAATTGCAAGAAAAGTTTTGAAAGGAGTATGACATAGCTGAATCGTGTGCTGAGGTGGAAAACGGATGTGTCGGTACAAACGGAAGACACCTTAAAATGTTTCGGTAATGTGAGACCAGCTGAACTGATCGATGCGGCTGTACAAACCGAAATAGTTTTAGATGAAGCTCTGAAAATGTTTGGGTCCCTGTTTTTGTTCAGCAATTGAATTTATTTTATATTTGTTATTATAACTTTATTTGTTTGTATACACTGCGGGTTTGGGGTAGCATATTTGTATCGGTATTTACTACTAGTGTATCTCGTTAGTTAGGGCATAGGGAGTGTGCTTACTTGTAAATATGTATATAATTGGGTATGTAATTAAATATGTATATACATATATATGGGTATACATCATTAAATATGTATGTAATTGGGTATGTAATTACGTGTATTGATGGTGTAGGTATAATATATGTACAGGGTTATTAATATAATATTAATATAATTTTGTATAGGTAAATTGAGTATTCTATATTATTTTTCCCTTTTTTGTATTTAAAGAACTTGCAATATTTTATAGGGAAACCAGTCTGTCGGTGTCTCATGAGTGTGCTATAGAATGTATGGCTAGCATGAAATTTTATTTCATTCTTAGGGTGGGGAAGTGTAACAGGGTGCATGTAGTGATTTTTGGATAATCCGTTGGGTGGTTGGTTGTATGGTATGTGATACGTGGCTGAATCTCGTGTGTGCTTGGAATTTTGGTTGCTTGAAAGTGGACAGCTGGTCTTGAACTGTGGGAATTTTGGTGGTTAAAGGGTGTAAAATTGAAAATAAGAAACAAGTATCAGCGAAGGTTTCCCTGTAAAGGAATTTTTGTATTAGGCGAGTCATTAATGCTGTACATGATTGTAAATCCTAAAATATTGTGTATATTGAGCTATTTTCAGATATCTTTTAAGAGTAATGCATAAATGTTTTCAGATTAGATTTGGTTGAACAGAGACAGCATACTGTAACACCAGTAATTTAAGAATTGTCCTCTGCAAAAGAGGTAGGCTGTATGTTATAAATTGGTTTCTATGTGTATATATAATGTATGTATCTACTTAAGCTTTTTATTGTTGGAGAAATGTTATTTATGTAAGTGTTTTATTAGTTATTTTCTCCCGAATTTTTTAGGAGACTGAGTTGAGAGCTAGACCTCGCAACTTCTCGCAAGCTCTCTAAATAAACCCCTATTTGTACAAGTGCCAGTTATTTAAATATTTAATATTGTAAGTTTAAGTTTAGGTTAAGCTTACTTTAAGTTTGGGTTGAGTTTGGGTTAGGGTAATGACAACTTGTGTAGGCAGCCTGATTTGCCTTGTATTTATTAATATATAGTTTTGTAATTTAATGTTTTACTGTTCCTGGCTGGGACGGCCTTGCACTATAAAGGGGGGACACATACAATATATAATATATATTTGTTTGTGGAATCCTGGTCACGGTAACAATACGTTTAATAAAAGAAAATGTAAATTTATTGTGATAATTTTTTATTTGTAAATAATTTATTTTAATGGAAATCCTATAAAGAAAACTTTTTATACGTTTAATAAATAATTTACAGTATTTTAATGGAATTTTTTATAAATTCATTTTCATTCGTATTTGATAAATGAAATGTAAATTTATTTTTGTAATTTCTTTTTAAGGAAAGTTTTAGAATTTATTTTAATCTAAATTTTTTAAGGGTAAAATTTTTGTTTAATATCTAAATGTATTTTTCTAATTTCTTTTTTTTCTTCGACTTTACCTTAGGAGCCGTTCAAGTATGATTTTTTTAACCCCCTCCCTTCCTTATGCAACACTTTGTAACGTTTTGGTGACCCTTTCCTGCTCGAGCGTTATGTAATGCGATAAATTTTTACCCATCTTCATACAATTAATTTTAGTTAGGTCCGAACAAATGGAACGCCTTGTTGATTATAAACTAAGGATGAAATAGCTACACCCAGTATTGGGACAAAGGGGAAATACCGAACATACTAAAAAGAGCGAGGAATAGGGGTAGGGGGGAATAGGTCTCAAGGAAAGAACTATAGACTAGTGTCACTGACATCCTATCTCGCTAAAATATTTCAAAGAATAGTCAGAGAGAAAATACATGTTTTTTGGAGATAGAGGAAAGATTCCAATCAAGATCACCACTCCAATCGCAACTAATAATTACGATGTAATATACATGGATTTTGCCAAAGCATTCGACAAGTGTGACAACGGTACAATAGCACACAAAATGAACTGCATGAGAATAACAGGCAAAGTGAGAAAATGGATCTAAAACTTCCTCAGAGAACGTCAGCAAGTAGTAAAAATCCAAATCGGAAGTACGCAGCTCTTTACCACAAGGAACAGTATTAGCCCCATTCCTATTTATTACAGTATCATGCCAACAGACATAGACATTGCACTGACCAACAACAGTATAGTAACATTCTTTGCTGATACAAAAATTAGCAGAAAAGTCAGAAATACAAAAGAAAGAGGGAAAGCCCTAGAAAGACACACATAGGATGTACAGATGGTCAAAAGAAAATAACATGAAATTTATCACCGAGAAATTTCAGCTCTTGAGATACGGGAGAAATGAAGAACTAAGACAGCATATTATGCTCCAGATAGACAGGAAATTCAGAGAAGCGCAAAAGCAAAAGATTTAGGGGTTTTAATGACCGATGATGCAAAATCTGAGATTGCGCTAAACAAAGCAAACAGATTTACAGGATAGATATTGAGAACCTTTAAAAGGAGGGACTAGAAAGTAATGATTCTCCTGCTGAAAATGCTGATCGTACCAGAACTTCAATACTGCTCAGTTTTGACGTCCCAAAATAAAAAGAAATTAGTGAACTAGAAGAAATTCAAAGAAATTTCACATCCAAGATTGATGACTGGAAAGAATTCAACTGCTGCGAAAAATTTCGTAAATTAAATTTATATTTGCTGGAAAGAAAAAGAGAGATATAGACCATAATTTACACAGGGAAAATAATAGAAAAATTAGTACCAAATCTCAAACTAAACCCAATTACCATCCAAACAATACTGGAAAATAGGAAAGGTAGAATGTGTAGTAGGGTGTGTCAGTTTTAGTAAAGTCAACAATTCAAAAACTACTAATGCTCAAATGATGTCATATTATCTAGCAAACTTAGAAATATCTTTAGTGTTGTTTAAAAAAGCCATTTACCTACTTGTATTTGACCATAAAGGTTTGAAATATAACCTAAATATGACTGTAGCATCGTATATCAATGTGCCATTGATATGTGTGGTCAACTTTGATTATTTTTGGTGTGCAATATGGTTTCTAAGTTTCACATAGTTACAAATGCTGGAGTTTTGATTGTGAATGCGTGTGTTTTCCCTCCTTTCTGACAATTTTGATTACTTCGTAATGTAACTATTGTGTAATTCAAATTATTCGAGATGTTTTGTGTGACCCAAACTTTCTGTATATTTTGATATGATAGATATATGAAATTGTCATTACTTTGAGTAGTTAAGTCTTGTACCTATAACAACACAACCTTATAGCTTATAGGAAGATATTAAGAATGTCATTTAACTTAATTTTATGTAATCATAATCAGTAGGCCTATCCAAATTTCAATGACATTTCTTTTGTTCACAGGTCCACAGGATGAGTCAGAAAGAAATCAGAACCCGAAGCAAATCAAGTTGTTACCTAAGTCATTTGGTGGGGACTGGAAGGGAACTTCTCCTTGCTGAGCTGCCCACAGCCAGAGATCTGCTGAGGTATGGTTTGTTGAGGAGAGAGATGAGTGAGGAAGACAGGAGGAATTACCCAGTTAATGGCCTGATTAACAACGGCATTGTTCCAGGGCTACTGGCTCAGTGGAGAAAGGCCAACGCTCTAATCACAGGACCTGTAATCAACACTGAGGTCAGGATCAGGGCTAAAGTGAAGGCATTGTGGGATGAGGCAGTGAAGGTGTCCATTGGCAATGTGAAGCTAGAGGTCAAAGATAGGTTCATGATGAAACTGGACAAATTGGTGGACATCCTGACCTCTCACTGTATGATCAGGAGCTGCAGTGAGCTTGGGTGCAACCTTGTCTGCAACAGTGAGGTTCACATTGACTGCAGCTGCAGGAGCGAGCAGAAGATACCAGTGCAGGAGCTTGCCTTCATTAAAGGTCAGAGAGAAAAGGTGGGCAGTGTGGGGGCACACCAGATGGGTCTAGCTGATCACCCTGAGACCAGGAGACAGGAAGCAGTGCTGCAGAGACAGGAGCAGAGAAGGAAGGCCGAGGAGAAGAGGAGGAGGAAGGCAGAGGAGTCAGCCATGAAAGAAGAGGAGTTGAGGGAGGAGTCACTGCTGGAGATGGAGTTGGAGGAGACTGGAGATATAATGGAGGAGGCAGGGAGGAGAGAGGAGGACGAAGACTTCATACCAGAGGCTGCGACAACTTCTTTGCCTGTGGCTAAGAAGAAGAAATACAACACTGAAGATATCACCAACATAGCTCTGGCTAGCTTGAGACATCACACTGGGCTGAGAGAGACTGCAGAGATTGCCACTGTTGCCTGGATTGATGCTGGTCTTATCACAGAGTTTGACACAGCACTGGTGATTGACCACAACAAGGTGAGGAGGGCTCAGGAGAGACTAAGGAGCTGGTCAAGAAGTTTGATGAAGAGATTAGGGAAAATGGCATCACCTGTATCTTCTTTGATGGGAAAAAAGATGATACCAAAGTGATGATGGAAGCTGAGGGCAGTGACAGGCAGTTTCCTAGCCTCATTAAGGAAGAACACTACACAGTGTGCAATGAACCAGGTGGGAAATATTTGTGGCATTTTGTACCAGAGGAAGCTGCAGAGGAGAGAAGTCATGCTGAGGTCATTGCCGATCATCTGGTGAACTGGCTAAGAGAGAGAGGAGCAGACCAGACCCTTTTGGCCATAGGAGGTGACACTACTAATGTGAATACTGGCTGGGAGCGAGGAGTAATGCATTATGTGGAGGCCAATCTTAGCAGGAAGTTGGTGTGGATTGTCTGTGACTTGCACACTGGAGAGCTGAGTCTCAGACACCTGGTGACTGCAGTGGATGGCAAGACATTGAGCAACAACAAGTGGTCTGGGCCCCTAGGGAAGATGTTAGACACTGCCACTGAGCTGGAGATGAACCCAAACTTCACAAGGATCACTGTTGGTCCTCCTCTACCCCATCTCAGTCAGGAGGTAGTCAAGGACCTCAGCACAGACCAATCATATGGCTACAGAATCATCACTGCCATCAGATCGGGAGAGGTACCTCAGAGTCTAGCTCTCCTGGAGATTGGGCCAGTCTGTCACAGTAGGTGGGTCACCACGGCTCTAAGGTTCTGCAGATTGTCGATTTCCAAACATGGGCTGAAGGGTAGGAACCTGAAGAATCTGAGGATAATTGTGGAATTCATAGTGGGAGTCTACATGCCAAACTGGTTCAACACCAAGTTAAATCACAGCTGGGTGGAGGGTGCCAGGCATGTACTGTACCAGCTGGAGCTGCTCAGAAATCAGAAGGAGTAGGTGATAGGAATAGTGATGCCTCAGTGAAGAGATCAGCCTGGTATGCACACTCTGAGGCTGTGCTCCAGGCCATGCTGTGCAGTGAGGTGGAGGAGGAGAGGAGGGAGGCAGTGAAGAGGATACTGGAAATCAGAGGTGAAGGAGATGAGGACACACAGGTAGGAGACTGCAGTGTCAGACCCAGGAAGACTCCTGACATCAACCCAAATGCCACCAAACTCTCGGAGCTTATTGACTGGAACTCTGGTGTTACTGAGCCTCCTCTGACCTGCTCCCTCACCACTGCTGCAATCAAGGAGTTTCTGGATAGACCAATGGAAGTTCCTGCATGGCCTTCACACACACACACACACACACACTGTCAGTAGAGAGGTGTGTAAGAATGACAACTGAAGCAGCACAACATGTTTACTCACAAGAGAGGAGGGAGGCGTACATCAGTGGCCAGGTGGCCAGCAGGGAGCTCATGTCCAGGAATAAGAGCAAGGCGGACATGGCATCCTTGGCAAAGTTCAAGAAACCTATCTATATTTCTAAGTTTTAATATTGAAATACAATCAAAATGTCTTTAATTGTATGTATGTAAAATGTAGTTATATATGACATCCTTGGCAAAGTTCAAGAAACCTATCTATATTTCTGAGTTTTAATATTGAAATACAATCAAAATGTCTTTAATTGTATGTAATAATGTTTGTAAAATGTAGTTATATACAATAAAAAAATACTTGCAAAAATTGCTGATTTTTCATAAACTTCAACTTCAAATATAAATAGCTAGGAGTGGTCAAATCTGGATTTTAAAGCCATATTTCAATTTAGCACATAAAAATGCATCATTTGGTCACTAGTAGTCTTTGAAAATCTAAAGATTTCACTTTGCTCCCTAAAATTGACACACCCTAATGTGTAGTGTTCCAAACTAAAAGTCAAACGAAGGACACCCTCAAATCTAAAGGAAAATATCTTGGTTATTACAGGGCCAAAACTTTTTAAGCAACTTCTCAAAGATATCAGGAACATCACTGGTGTCAAGGTTGAAATCTTCAAAAGAAGACACCTGACACAGGACGGTACTGGATGAGCCGGGTGTGCCTGGATACGTGCGATAAAGATCGCAAGAGAACAACTCTCTCCTCCACCAGATCAGGCCTAGAGTGGGGCCACCACCTTGTCCTTCGTGTGATGAGAGACCGATGCATGGAGGAACTACAAAGTTACAAGGTATTAAAGTGACTTAGGTAGGATAAGCATTAAAATAAATTATAAGAAAAAATTTTATTCAGAAGAAACGGAATTTGTTTCCTCCCATGACTCCCTGATCCACTGTTTTAAATCATGAATTATACTAGGGAAGCCTTTTCTTGGATCTGGTTCAGAAGTGGTGAACATCTTGTGTTCTGAAAACAAAGCATTTCTTCCAGGTTCATTTAAAAACTTTAACTCATAAAAATAATAATTCAGTTACACAAGAATTTTGCTTTGTTACATAACGCATTTTGTAACACCTAAATAAACATCCTCTCTCCCTCCCACAGTGGCGTACTAAGGGGGGTGCGAGGGGGGCGGTTCGCCCCGGGTGACAGCCAGGAGGGGGGTGCCGTCGGGAGAGTTGAAATACCAGTACAAGTTTTCAAACCAAATGAAAAATTCGCCAAAGTAAGAAAAAAAAATTTAAAATGTTCAAACTATTACAATAGCTTAATATTAATTTCCACTATAAAATAAATTTCTATTTTTATTGGCAATACAAAATTTACAAACGAAAAATTAAATATTTGATAAAAATTACATCGAAAGGCGAACGTTTGTTGACGTTTTAGTCATCAGTTTGTTGAGCATAGCCAGCTGGCTGCAACTGACATCGGAGTCTTGTTCACTTGACACTGTGACTCCACATACATGAGGTATGTTTCATTAAATAATTATGATAAAGCATAAAGTGCTGGTGTTTATAACAATATCATGGTACTTATACCAGTGTCCAGTAATTTTTGACAATGTGGTATCATAGTGATGTTTAAGTGTTTATAAATGCATCGTCGTGATGTTATAATACCCGGTAAATGCATACTGTTAATTTTCATTTTGTCAGCGGTCTAGTTATTTGTTAGTAATGCTCATAGTTTTCTGCTTTTTTAGGAGTCGTGTTTGCACTTAACCGCCCCCCCCCCCAAGAAAAAATAAAATAATAATGATAATAATAATAATAATAATAATAATGTGTGACTTTTTTTGGAACCTTGGAGAGAGTCTATTCCTTCTTTTCAGTCTCAACTCATCGATGGGAAGTGCTGATGGAGAATGTAGGCGTGACAGTCAAAAGACTTTCCCAGACAAGATGGAGTGCTCATTATGACGCTGTGAAACCAGTGAAGGCAAATTTTGAAAAGCTGACCTCAATCCTTGAAGTACTGTGCGATCCCAAAGAAAATGTGGACACAAGAGGATCAGCTCAGATTTTGCTGTCTGCTGTATGTGATTTCTCTTTTTTGAGTTACCTTTCTTTCTGGTGTGAAGTTCTGGAAGAAATTAATCTCACACAAAAGTATTTGCAAACAGTTGGAATCAGCCTTGAAAAGTGCATTGTGAAGCTCCAAGCTCTAAAACTGTTTCTTGAAGATCAACGCAATGAAATTGTGGAGAGGGCCATTCATTATGCAACTACAAAGTGTGAGGAAATGGACATTTCTGTGGAGAGAAGAGGGAGAGTAAAGCTCCGAAAAAGGATGCCAGGAGAGATGGCAAATGATGCTGGTCTCACATTGCCAGAGGAAGTAAAAAGGGCTATGTTTGAATGTCTTGATCGCTTTCATCAAGAATTGGAGATTCGTTCTAAGGCAATGGATCAAATTCTGTCAATCTTCGCTGTTATTCAGCCAAACACTTTGGTTGTTGCAACAGAAGAAGAACTTCGGAAGTATATTCCAAATTTGACTCAGATTTTCGATGAATTCTCTGATGAGGATATCAGTGTGGAAATTGGACGACTTCGGAAGCATTTGGAAGCTGCCAAAATCAGCGTTGAAGAGGCAAAGAAATGGACAGCATTGCAGTTTCTGGAGTTTATTGTGAAATGAGATTTTTGTGAATCTTTGCCAGCTTGTCACTGTGTTTGAGATTCTTTTTGACTGTCTGTGTGTCTAGTGCTTCATGTGAAAGAAGTTTTACCAAATTGAAATTGGTAAAAAATTTCTTTCGCTCGACCATGAGTCAGACAAGATTGACAAATCTGGCTTTACTTTCAATTGAACATGAATATGCAAAGAAGGTGAATTTTGATGAGGTCATTGATCAATTTGCAAAAATTAAGGCTTGAAAGCAGAGACTGTGAATCCTTTCTATTTACCTTTGAAGAATAGGCTGAGCGTTGAGACTGGATTTCCTGTTTTTTTTTTGTATAAAATAAAATGCAGTATTACCTGTTCATTGAATTTTTAATGTCGTGCATTTTTCTTATTTCCAATTTGCTTATGACAGTACTGTAATGTTTAAAAATCTACTTGCAAACATAATATATTTTTCTGTGTTTAAATTTTAAAATTATTTATGGGGGCGTGCCAAAGCAAGGATCCGCCCCGGGTGCCAAATACTTTAGGTACGCCCCTGCCCTCCCCCTCGTTGTGGTACATATTACTTGAACGGCCTCTTATGAAGGAAAGGTTTGAACTTTATTTTTTCTGCCGTGCTTGTGTTGGGATTGTAAAATAAGAATTTATTAAGAAAATATCATACAGTAAAATTTTTAACATAAATAGAAAAACATAAGTTAGGATTTAATAGTTAAGAGATAAATTACTCGTAGGCCTCAAATGAGTTTAGAGAACAAATATGTGACTTTTGGCACGAAACCAGAACAGGTTTCCACACGGTTGTACTTGTAAGCTTGTTTAACTAATGAGGTGTAGAAATATCAATTACGTAATGCCCCAACCCCACATCCCGTTTCGTCCAATCCGGTATTCATAAACAATTTTGGTTTTAAGAACATTAGATATATATAATTAAATCATTTAATCTTGTCAAAAAAGTTAATTAAGTTATATAAAACGGGAATTTGTAAACCTCATACAATAGTGTATGTAAAAGTTGTCTCTAAGTTTCAGGTTTATAAGGGAGATGGACAAAGAATTGTTGTTTCCACAGCCGGAGTTGGATGTCCGAAGTGCTGAGGGAAGACGGAGAGCGCGGCGCGGATGAAGATTCACGCAGCTAGTTATCATAAAATATCATCGACAACAATGAGTTTTTCAGGTTTCAGGGCATTGTGGCTGTGGGGTTTTGGGTGTTGTCGGGGTGGGGAGTAAGGCGGGACATGGGCACTGTCTGGACGGCTAATGTACAATGGCGGCAGTGAGGAGTTTTGGGTGGCGTCTAAACTTCATAATCAGTGATCAACAATTGTTTATACTGAAAATGTGCAATTGTTATTTTATTTTATTTGATTGTGTTCAGAATCCCAGCTGAGCCTTGAACAGCCAAGCTCTGAGGGGCTACTTCAACCTACAGCCCAAGTTAAGCTAGACTAAAACTTACGGACTTGGAGGTCCTATTAGGTTCTACCTTAGGGTTGCTGACTCGAGGTGGGCCTACCTTAGGCCTCAGTTGAATAAAATTAAGCTAAACAAAAGGGACACTATTTATGGCCTTCTTTCTAAACCTTGCAACAACAACACAACCTGCACCATTGCACGATGCAACAATCTTGTATCTAAACAACCAAACTGAATTACAAGAGAGCTCGCTATAAGACCACGCCCTGTATCTAAACAACCAAACTGAATTACAAGAGAGCTCGCTATAAGACCACGCCCTGTAAGTGCCCGAAAAAAATGATGCCACAAGAGTGTCCGAATAATAATGCCACAAGAGCCCAAAAATGCTAGCTCTAAATTAAGTGAATTTTTCACTAACCTTACAATTATGAGATGGATATATATATACACACCTTAACTTGATATATACAAGCAATGCTGCATCAGTCAGCTTAGTCATCATATCGCCTTGGGACAACAATGGCTCTTCCTCTTCTAAATTTTCTAACATTCCCCACCGAAGAGGGCTAATGCTAGCACGAGACATCACACTGTGCTGAGAGAGACTGCAGAGATTGCCACTGTTGCCTGGATTGATGCTGGTCTTATCACAGAGTTTGACACAGCACTGGTGACTGACCACAACAAGGTGAGGAGGGCTCAGGAGAGACTAAGGAGCTGGTCAAGAAGTTTGATGAAGAGATTAGGGAAAATGGCATCACCTGTATCTTCTTTGATGGGAAAAAAGATGATACCAAAGTGATGATGGAAGCTGAGGGCAGTGACAGGCAGTTTCCTAGCCGCATTAAGGAAGAACACTACACATTGTGCAATGAACTCCAAATGGATTGCTCTGGTGGTAGCACATGTGAAAAGACATATATAACCTTTTTAGATTCCCTTTGCTCATGCACATAGACTGGACCTGCAAAGTCTACTCCCACTACATCAAATGGGGCAGTATAGGTACACAGTTCTCTTGGAAGTGGAGCCAACTTTCCACGACAAGGCTTTGCACTCCAACGCTTGCAAATCACACATCTATGCAAGACCTTTTTCACTACTTCTCTAATTTTGGGAATCCAAAACTGTTGTCTGATCTCTATTATCACTTCTCTAACTCCAGCATATAACAACTTAGGATGCGTATCCAGGACCAAAAGTTCCACAAAGTGCCCCCCAGAAGGAAGCAAAACTGGATGTCTTTTCTCCTCTGGAAGCCCAGGAAACTGTAGTCTACCTCCTACTCTCAATAAATCCTGATCCAAAAACACATCCAAACCCTTGAGAGCAGAATGTGTTGGCAGAACCTGTAATGGACTGCTGGTGAGCAATTTTCTCTCTTCACCATATTTTTCCTTCTGCACATATACCACTCAATATTACCTGGCTTGCTGAATCTCCTTACTGTTCAGAATTCCTTCCCTTCTTGTTTCTCCCTTAATGTTGTCTGTAAATCTATATATGGTGGTAAAGTGGAAATATTGGTTCAAAGAATTGGCACATCTTGGAGACATTGAAACCCCAAGATGGTACTTTGGAGAGTTGAACAATAGTCCAGATAATTTGGAGCTGCACATTTTTTGTGATGCAAGTGAAGAAGCCTATGCAACTTGCATTTATATAAGAGGCACATGAAGAGGAAGTAAGTTGCAGGTTGGTTGCTGCAAAGAGAAGAGTAGCATATTTGAAAAGGCTTTCTATTCCAAGGTTGGAATTGATGGGTGCAGTCATTCGTAGTCGGCTTGCAGTTACAGTGCAAAACTCTTTGGGCCTTTATGAAATTCCAAGCTATTATTGGACAGACTCCACTATAGTTTGGCACTGGTTAAGAAACCAGGCAAGGCAATGGAAACCATTTGTTGCCAATAGGGTGGAGGAAATTCAAGCACACACAGATCCAAAGCAGTGGAAGCATTGTCCAGGCACCCCAAACCCAGCTGATTTACCAACACGAGGAATTTCAGTGAAAGATCTTGCACAGTCAAGTTTGTGGTGGAATGGGCCAGAGTGGCTAAAACTTGGAAGTGAAAATTGGCCTTCTAATCAGCCTATTGTAGGAGAATGCCAGGCTGAAGAAGAATGAGTGAGTAAGATGAGAAAATGCACTGTGAACAGTTGTCAAGTTATGCAGCAGGACCCCATATTGAGGCTTTAGGACATTAGCAGTCTGAAAAGGTTGTTAAGAGTGACAGCATAGGTAGCCTCCATGAATATCTGTTTAGCCATTTCTGTATTATCCACTGAACACAGCAAATCATCAACATAAAAATTTTGCTTTATGTGTTCGATAGTATTAGGATAGACTTCAGAATATTCCTTAAAATGGTACTGCATAGTAGCTGCCAACAGAAATGGACTAGACTGAGGCCAAACAACACTGACTTCATTCTATATGCTTGAACCTTGGGTTCATTTTTCAGCAAGTCTTTCGTATCCACCCACAGATACCTTACTGCATCTCTGTCCTCTGGTTTTAACTTTATCCTCAAAAATGCTTGCTTCACATCTGCAGTCAGTGCTACTCTACCAAACCTGAATCTCAGTAACAAGGAAAATAAAACTGCATTTACATTTGGCCCAGCATAAGCAGTCATTCAAGGACACACCACCTTTGTCCTTGGCTGAGCCATCAAAAACTACCCTCAGTTTGGTGGTAGTTTGGTCTCGGCGTACCACTGCATGGTGTGGCAGATAATGTGCCTCCTGGCTCACCAGCTCACTTTGCACCCTTTCAGCATAGCCCTCCTTTACATAGCTTAGGATGGCCTCATCGTATTCATTTAACAACTCTTTTTTCCTTAGCCTGTGCAATGAAGTCTCCAATCTCCTATTGGCTAGCTGAAGGTTTGAACTGGGTTTGCAAGAATCCTTCCAAGGGAGGCCAACTTCGTAGCAACCATCTCTAAACCCAATACCTTTTTCAAATTGCTCTAAAACATCACTGTTCACTGTACTTGCCTGCTTCCCCTATTTGTCCTTTATGCCAATGGATTCAAGTTTCCAAAAGGCTTTCAAATGTCTTTCCAAACCATGGCTGTTCTCCTCAATCTTAACAAAAAGAGCTTTAACCTCCATTTCATTGCAGTAGCTATCATGTAGCATCCAGCCTAGCTTACTTTCAATAGCTACCGGACCTCGAGATGTGCGGACAATATTACCAGTGATGAAGTCCCAGTAATAGTCAGCTCCAATCAAAAGACTAATATCTTCTGTTCCTTCAAACTTATTATTGCCTAAATTAATTCCTTTAACTTGCAATTCTTGGACACATGCCATATCTAAACAAGTAGTGACTGGAGCACAAAGTTCCTCAATCTCTACAGCTTGGACCTTGATTGTAGGACTTTCTGGTAACAACTCCTTAACCAGAACTTCTACCTTCTTAACTTTGGTTCGGTTTTGAACTGAACCCCCAAACCCAGAAATTCTTAAATTTTCCCTCTTAAGTTCTTTAAACTTCAAATTTCTGGAAATTCTGGTCTTAATAAAGCTACACTGGCTATCACTATCAAACAACACTCTTGCAGTAGCTTCTCCATCATTCCCAATTAATAATGCTGCAGCTGTTTGCAATAATCCCCCTTTACCTTTACTCCCTTTCATAGCAGTGGCATGTGCCACTGATGTCTCTACTTCTGGGGTAGGCCTACTAGGAGTGTTTTCACACAATAATGGCTGGTGCCGGCCATGGCATTTTTAGCACAAAATTTTAAACTTACAAAACCTTGCTCTGTGACATTTCAAAAAACATTTAAAACATACTGTGGACTTAGTTACCGTCCTTTCTCTCCTCAACGGGTAAAGCCTCAGCCACCTCACATTTATATGACATGTGGTTGCCTTCGCAAAATATGCATTCCTTGATTCCCTTTAATTTATTCTCAGAGGATGCATGTAGAGCTGACACTGTACCTGGGCTATTCCTTTTTGTAGAAACTTTGGTGCTGCGCCTGCCTTTGTCCCCCTTGTTTAACATCCTACTGTGCAAACTCAATTCCCTCTCGTCTTGCTAAGTATGTGCATAAAGGACTTAACATCTGCTGAAGGGGGATGTACACATGTTCTGTAGAGTGTCCCCTACTTAATTCAAACAAAATGCTAATCCTGCTATTGTCTTTGCTGCCTCCCCTTCCAAGAGGGACTGCAAATAATTAAACTTCTCCACCGCACTTAACACTTGACTAGAATGAACTGCTGATTGAAAACTGTCTGCCCATCCTTGCCATTCCTGAATACTCCCAGAAAATGTTTTTAGTACAAGCCTCGGTAATTGAACTGCAGATCTGTTAACCTTAACTTCACAAACACCGTTTGTTGAGGGCTGTGTTTCATTATTAGACCTGGTCTCTAACTGTACTGAGCTGCTAAACTCTTTTGCTCGGTGGCAAACTTTAATTATGTCATCAATAATCTCTTCAAAGTAAATTATGTCATTTTCTATTTCACCCTCTTCTATAAGAGCCTCAATGTTAACATTTATTTCGCTTAGAGCAACCTTTTTCGTTTCCACTGTAATACGGAAAGCTGCGCAGTTATTAAACTTAAATCCTCTTGCTCTATGGCAAAATCTATAGTGGCATTGACCTTTGTAATTAGACCTTTGTAGGCGCTTCTCCTTTTTCTAAACTTGTTCAATTCAGCTGCACTCATCTTCAATGCAAACAACAATTGGGCTTAATGCCAAATAAGCTGAATTGGTGAAAATACTTAACCAAACTGATCAAACTCAAATTTTTCCTTTTTTTAAATAAAATGAATTGCTTGGTTGGGGTACTGACCAACCACCAGTATGGAATACCAAATTTTCCACCCAAGTAACTGGCGCACTGAAGTCTGCAACCCTCGCCTATGAACAATAAAACCAAAATTAACCAAACTGGTAAAAATGTAGGCCCAAAACAACGACAGACGAGTGGCCAAGTTTCGTAATTGGGCGACCAAACTTTCTACCCTGGGACCTTAACTCAATTATGCTCAACCCGTCTAGGTCAAATTTGGGTTACAGTTTGCACAATCAGAACTTTGCCGAAAAGTAGTCACTGACTCAGTCTTGTGCTAGAATCCGGTTCGAAGGACCATGTTATTTTATTTGATTGGGTTCAGAACCCAGCTGAGCCTTCAACGGCCAAGCTCTGAGGGGCTACTTCAACCTACAGCTCAAGTTAAGGTAGATTAAAAATTACAGACTTGGAGGTCCTATTAGGTCTTACCTCACGGTTGCTGACTCGATGTGGGCCTACCTTAGGCCTCAGTTGAATAAAATTAAGATGAAAACAAAAGGGGTACTAGTTATGGTCTTCTTTCTAAATCTTGCAACAACAACATAACTTGCACCATTGTACGATGCAACAATCTTGTATCTAAACAACCAAACTGAATTGCAAGAGAGCTCACTATAAGTTCACGCCCTGTAAGTGCCGCACTCAACAAACGAGTAGAAAAGACGCGCCAGTGCCCCCAAAAAAATGATGCCACAAGAGTGCCTAAACAATGATGCCATAAGAGGCCAAAAATGCTAGCTCTAAATTAAGTGAATTTTTCACTAACCTTACAATTATGAGATGGATATAAACACCTTAACTTAATATATACAAGCAATGCTGCATCAATCAGCTTGGTCATCATATCGCCTTGGGACAACAATGGCTCTTCCTCTTCTAGATTTTCTAACATCAATATCACAATGAAATTATTTTTGACAGTAAGGAATAATTTTATACAGGATAAGGGCACTAATGGATTATGTGTTCATGACGAGACCTACTAAGGGGAGGTTGTTAGATGTGAATGTGTTGAGAGGAGTGGCAGGTGGAATGTCTGACCACTTCTTGATGGAGGCGAAAGTGAAGGTTTGTGGTGGGCAGGGAATAAGAGGGGGTAGTGTGTCTGTGAGAGAGGTAGTGAAAGTGAGTGAACTGAGGAAAAGGGATTGTGAACGGATGTATTAGGAGAGACTGAATGAGGAATGGTGCAGGATGGGAGAGAGTGAAAGAAGGGATGTAGAAGAGGAGTGGCAGATATTTAGTGAAGCGGTTCTGAAGTGTGCGATGGAAGCGTGTGGTGTACGGAAGATTGGGGTTGAACATAAACGACAGGGTAGTGAATGTTGGAATGTGGAGGCTGAAATGTTGGTAAAGCAAAAGAGGGAAGTATATGCTCGGTACTTGCAGAGCAGAAGTGTGGGTGATTGGGAAGAGTATAAGAGGAAGAGGCAAGAAGTAAAGAGAAAATTGCGAGAGCTGAAAGAGAGAGCAAATGAGATGGGGTATGAGAGTGTCAGAAAATTTCAGGGAAAACAAGATGATGTTTTGAAGAGAAGTGACTAGTGTGAGGAAAGTGAGAGGGCAGATGAGCATCACTGTAAAAAGAGGCGATGAGGAAGTGACAGAGAGAAATGTGAAGGCAATGTGGAGTGAGTATTTTGAGGGACTACTGAAGGTAGCGGAAGATAGGGAAGCAGATGTGGTATGTTTGGGTAGAGAAGGGGTTCAGAGTATGCGAGTTGTGGCGAATGGGTTGGTCCGTAGGGAGGAGGTGGTGGAGGCCCTTGGCAGGATGAAAGGTGGAAAAGCGATAGGAGTGGATGGGATCGCTGGAGAGCTCCTGAAAAAAGGCGGTGAATGTAGTGTTGATTGGTTAGTGCGGAGTGCAGGTATCGTGCCCCTCTATAAAAGGAGCGGGGTACAAAAATGTTCGCTCGAATTATAGAGGAATTAGTCTGTTGAGTGTACCAGGTAAGGTGTATGGAAGAGTGATGATTGAAAGGGTGGTGGCATGTACGGAGCAACAGATTGGGGAAGAGCAAAGGGATTTTAGAATAAGTAGAGTGTGTGTGGACCAGGTATTTGGGGTGAAGATGTTGCGTTAGAAATACTTGAAGAAAGAAAGGGATTTGTATGTGGCGTTCATGGATCTTGGAAAAAGAGTATATAGGGTTGACAGAAAGGCGTTGTGGCAAATGCTGCAGCTGTATGTGGTGCATGGGTCGTTGTTGAATGCGGTGAAAAGTTTTTTACCGAGAGAGTAGGGCATGTGTGTGTGTGGGAAGAGAGGAGGGTGAGTGGTTTCCGATGAAAGTGGGTCTACGGCAGGGTTGTTTGATGTCTCCATGGTTGCTTAATGTGTTTATAGACGGGGTGGTGAAAGAGGTGAATGCAAGGGTCATGGGAAAGGGAGCGGGGGTGAAGCATGTTGTGGGGAGAGGGTGTGAAGTGAATGAGTTGTTGTATGCGGATGATACGGCTCTGGTGGCGGACTCGAGAGAAAAGCTAGAGACTGGTAACCGAGTTCGAGAGGGTGTGTGAAAAAAGGAAGCTAAGAGTAAATGTGAATAAGAGTAAGGTTATGTGGTGCTATAAAAGGGAGGTTCGTGAGCGACTGACCGTAAGTTTGTATGGTGAGGAAATGGAAGACGTGGCAAGGAATAGGAGTATGGAGGCGGAGGTGAGTCACAGGGTGGAAGAAGGGGCAAAGGTACTGGGTGCCCTAAGAAGTGTTTGGAAGGAGAGATCAGTGTCTATGGGTGCCAAGATGGGTATGTATGAAGATATACTAGTGCCAACAGTGTTGTATGAATGTGGGGCTTTGGTGGCGAATGTGAAAGAAAGGAAAAGGGTGGACGTACTGGAAATAAAATGCTTGAGGACGATCTGTGGGGTGAGGCGGATTGATCATGTTATCCGTGGGAGGTGTGGGAGTCGAAGGAGTCTTGTGGAGAGAACAGATGAGGGGGGTGTTAAAATGGTTTGAGAATATGGAGAGAATGAGTGAGGAGAGGATGGTAAAGAGGATTTATTTATCGGAGGCGGAGAGGGAAAGGGGGAAGGGTATACCGAGAAGATGGAGAGATGGGGTGAAAGAAGCTTTGGGTCAGCGGGGCCTGGACGTCTGGGAGGGTGAAAGACGCGCGCTGGATAGAAAAGAAGTGGAGCGATGTGGTATATGGGGGGTGATGGGCTGACATTGTGCCGCCTCAGGGTGTATGAAGTGGTCTGGGTAAACCGTGGCGTGGTCTGCGGGGCTGGGCTGTGGAATTGTTGCCATGAGGCAGGTGCATTATTGTCATGTCAGCTGATGAAATGAATGTGAGTGATTGAGGCGCTTCCTGCTTGTTTCTGATGCGACACCACTGTGGTGAGAGAGGCGTTTGGGTATAAAAATAATAAATAAATAAGAGTTAGATGATACAATGGTGTTAAAAGCAATAACTGATAATTATAATACGGTATTGGTACAGTAATGAACTAGGCTTAAGTGTGGTCGTAAATGTGAGAGTTAGATCGAACGGTATCTTTGAACAGAGCCTATTTGGTTAGGCTGAGAGTATATTGAGTTTGTAGACTATACAAAACAGTTTCGCACGATGAAAGAAAAGCTCAGTAGGTCCAATGATCTTGTGGCCTATGTGAGGTTTACAGCCCTGGGTTTCGACGAAAGTAACCCTGAAGATGGAAGGGCCTACGAGCCGGATGTAGTGATGAGATACTTGTTGAAAGGAAGTGAAGATTCGCAAGTCGCAATGGACAGATGTTGAGTGAGGCAGAGAGCGGACGGATGACGCTGGTTGAATCTTGCAGAAGTGATGTTGCTTCCAGGGGGATGAAATATGGTAGGACTTAACGGAGATGATCCAGCTTCGTGTATGATTAAGCTTCGTTTCTTCGGAGAGCAAGTGGAGTTACATGATGAAGGTTGGAAATGAAGAGTGTGTTGAGTGAGGCTTGAGCAAAGAGTAAAAATGAGGTCGACATGAAGTGGACTCGCGCTTATATAGGTTCTGATAACGCGTAGTCTTGGTGGGCATTTTTGGGGAAACGAAGTAAAATCTGCGTTTCTTTTGTGGGCTTCTTTCTGCCCACGTGTTTGGGTTTTACTGCCCTGTTTATTCTTCAAGCCATGTGAGAGAGGCGAGGAAAAGGAATTTTCCGTTATGGTCCTACATATATATATACAAGTACAGTAGTCCCTCTATAATCGTCGTTAATTGGTTCCATGAACAGACGACGATTAAGGAAACGACGATTAAAGAGTCATTGAAATACATACATGTAATAATGACAATTCGTTCGAGACCACCTGCTGTACTGTACTTACCAAATTATGAAGTGGCTGGCTGCGCATAGAAGGGGGTTGGTGGGGGTTGGTGATGGATTTTTATTGCTTGGCAGGTGAATCACCCTCTATCAACAGATCAAGGAGATCTACTGCTGTTGATGTTGATGAATGGGGAGACTTCGGTGGATCTGATTTTCTTTTGTAGAAATAATCCAGAGGTGGTTGTCTTGTAGCCTTCTTTTTCTCTGCTAAGATTTCCTTATAGCAACGAAAGGCTTGATTGGCTTCTCGAATGACTTTGGAGGATCTTTCTGCATTTCTAAAACATCCTTCATCTTCTCCCAGTGCCAGAAGAAATCCTTCAGATTTCCTGTTGTCAATGTCTTGACAATCTCTTCTTCCTCATTTAACTCCTCTGATACCCTATGCTCTTCAAGCTGTAACAGTTCTTCAGTGTTGAGTTCTTCACTGAGATTCCAAGAGCTATTCGACATCGTCCGTTTCCAACTCGAAGCCCAATTTTTGTTGACCCAGCTCAATAATTTTGTCTTGAACGTTTTCCATTTTCAAAATCTATAATTTTTAGTTTAACCTCCAATGTAGTCACATTTCTAGGCCTTTTACCTTTACCACCACTTTGTACATCCTTAGGAGGGGCCATTTTCACTTAATTTTACTAAAGTGAATTAAAAAAGTAAATATTTTAAAGTACATTGCGTAGTAAAACTGCACGACGTGCGTCTCCACTGAGCGGTTAACAAAGACTGATGCCCTGCGGACAGACGACGATTAATAGAGGGAGGACGATTAACGAAATAATGGCGTTAAATAGGGAATGACGATAGATCGAAACGACGATAGTCGATGGCGACGATTATAGAGGGACTACTGTATATATAAATTTTTAATTATTTTTCACAAAAAAATAAAATTCCTTACTTTCTTTTGTGGATTAAAAAGGATTATAAACACTAATGGAACCCTTGGGAGATTAAAGGGATTAAAAAATTCACTTTTGAATATTACCCCTCACCCCTCCCTCAGTGTCAGTGCCACCCCTCACTCCCCTCATCCCTCCTCTACCCACTCAACCCTCACCGCACCCGGAAAACTGGTCTTTTGCGCCATACTAGTGACCATTGTAAATGTTAAACATATTCTGACTTACATTATTAGTATGGCAAATTTACAGTTTTAAAGACAACCCGTGAGGATTCGAGCTTCATCATGATAGAACAACACAGTTTTACTGTCTTAATGCTATTGAAAATATTAACTATTAAACTCTTTTTGAAAGAGTTAAAGTATAATTACTGTATAACCTCTTAGTGGAACTGACTATAGTTAGAATTCTTACACGCCATTAATTTTAAGTTTTGTAATGAGCAAAAATGTTAATTAAACATTAAAAAGATTCATTCGAATCTATTTCTGTAATTGTGATACCTTTCAACCTTTCAAACGTTCCGTGCGATGATTCCTCATTTCACGAAGGTCAAGTTTGTCGCCCCTCCTCTCGAGTTGGCTTGGTGAAGTAGTGAGTTGGTTTCTTGTACTCTCCACCTCACATAGCCAGGTACGCTCGGTTCATCGGGGATTGTTCTGAGCCAGGCGTCTAATCTTCTTTTGAAGATGTCCACTGCAACACCATTCGTGTTCCTTAGGTCTTTGGGCAGCTGATTAAACAGTTTTGGTCTTCTCACAACAAAACTATTTTCTTTCAGGGTTAAGGATGTTCCCTGTCTCGCCTTTAATTTGGAAACACGACACAGTCTTCGCATTTATTTATCAATTCGTCGGTTTCTGCATGGATTCTTAAACTTAGTTCATTATATTCTCATTTCTGGAAGTGGGGAATGTGGGTGCGGTTGAGGTTATCGTACATATTTATTCAGAAAGTTGAAGCATATTTTCAGCTTTATTTCGCTAATTAAAATATATGGAAAATTCTTGCATAGAAATTCTTGTATCCTCTCCAGTCCTCACTATGCAGGGAGTAGAAGATGGGAGAAACTTCTTAGTATCATTTTTATTTTTTATTTTTGGAGGGTTGGGAGATGGAAAGGGGCGTGTCTCGGAAGATTGGATGTGTGCGGCAATGCAAAAATTAAGGCGTAGCATAACCTTCTTTCACATTCAAATGTATTATTATTTATTATTATTATTATTATTAGTAGTAGTAGTAGTAGTAGTAGTAGTATTTTTCCAAAACTTTTATTTCTTCGCTAACTTTTTTCCGTGGCTGTACATACTATCTGGTTATGACTGAAACTTTTCACTTAGCGTGGCCTATTACAATAAAAGTATATTTGTTTTTCTGGAAATGATGCCTTTTATTGTACGCAAGTTAATTTTTATTTTTGTTCATTAATAATGAATTGTTTAAGTCAACCTATAAATGCAAGTTTCATCATGGGGTTACGTAGACCCGACATCCGTAGCTATGTGTAAGGTCCCACTCTGGCATTCTAGGGTTAAACCATGAATAAGATGTTATGACATTTACCACACTTACACTATATAGATATAATATATTTTGTGTATGAAGATTTAATGTATACAACTACGATGAACCAAAATTCAAATGTCATTTGGACTGCTTATTAATCGAGTAAATTTTCAAACTGCAAACCGTGAAGACGTTTTATAAACAACTACGGACATTGTGTAACATTCTAGTGTAGAGACGTTGGCATTCTTCTCTCACCGTTGTAATTTTTATTTTTTAGGTGTGGTATCCCCTGAAATAGGCCAATTATAAGTCGCTGCCACGAACTATAAAGGAACTAAAAGCTAAGACTGAACATTCGAATGTACTGTACGTCTCTAAAAAATTACTACAGAATGTTCGTAGTAGTGTTTTCAAAAGATTTGAGATTTGTTATTGACTTAACGGCCTGCAGTTTGATCATTTAGACTGAATTAATAAGGATTCTATAAAGGGCAGATTTTGAGTCACCATATATATATATTATATATAATATATATATATATATATATATATTATGTGGACTGTATATATACATATAAAACCTTTGGTTAGCTTCCGCCCGAATTGTTCATTCTGACGAAGTTCAAGCTTTTCACTCCGCCTTAGTATGAAAATAAAAACCCACTCTAATAGACAGAGTTTATTTCCACAACAGTTTCGATGCCCACTGGCATCCTCCTCGGGTGGATACAGAAAAACAAATGAGCCAAAACAAGAGGGAAAAACAGTCCAGGGACCGACCGTTAAGAAATTCGCACCTAGGTTAGATCCCATTCTCCCGACACCGTCTACCGTGAAAAGTAAATTGGTTAGGAATAACGTTGCAAAAGAGGAACAAGCCTGTGTCTACAGCATTCCCTGTAAAAGTTGTGATTTAGTATACGTGGGAGAAACTGGAAGAAATATTAAAACCCGTATTAAAGAACACAAATATGCCTTCAGAAGTTGTAACACTAATAATGCCATTTTTTATCACGCCAGCCAAAATAATCATGCTATAGATTGGGAATCAAGTAAGGTACTTTATAAATGTAATAATTATGTCAAAAGAAAAATAATAGAATCTGCATGTATAGAAAAAGTAGATAATTTTAATTTGTGCGAAGGTACTTATAAGTTAGACCCTTTAATGAGATTCTTGGTCAAAAAATCCCTTACGGAGTCGGGGGAACGTGTTCTAACCTAAGTGTGAATTTCTTAAAGGTCTCTGGATTGTTTCCTTACTCGCTTTTAGTAAATGTAATAATGGAAGTAATAAATGTGGAAATAAATATAAATGCAACAGATGTAATAATAAAGGTAATATTATAAGTTTAATAATTAGGGTAAAGGTAATAATAATAAATGTTAAAAAAAAAAAAGTAAATGCAATAATAAATGCAGTAATTATGTCAAAATATTAGAATCTGTATTTATAGAACAAGAAGATAGTTTTAATTTGTGCGAATGTACTTATAAGCGGGACCCTGTAATAAAATGCCCTTCCGGTGTCGGGAGAATGGTATCTAACCTAGGTGCGAATTTCTCAATGGTCTCTGGATTGTTTCCTTCTCGCCTTTTTCATTCGTTTTTCGGTTTATAAGTTCTGTATAATAAACAAGCATGTAATAACCAATGTAATAATAAATTTATAATTTCTGTAATAAATAATAATGCAATATTAAATGTAATAAATTTAATAATAAATGTAATAATTATGTAAAAAAATAATAGAATCTGTATGTTTAGAACAGGAAGATAGTTTTAAATTTGTGCGAATGTATTTATAAGCGGGTCCCTTTAATGAAAATGCCCTTCCGGTGTCGGGAGAATGGGGTCTAACCTAGGTGCGAATTTCTTAACGGTCGGTCCCTGGACTGTTTTTCCCTCTTGTTTTGGTTCATTCGTTTTTCTGTATCCACCCGAGGAGGATGCCAGTGGGCATCGAAACTGTTGTGGAAATAAACTCTGTCTATTAGAATGGGTTTATTTTCATATTCTGACCTTCACGTAGAAAAAAGTGATTTTTTTTGCATTTAATCCGCCTTAGACCTACAGTTTAACGTGGAATCCGAACCACGCCCCACCAGCAGCCCAGCGTCTTAACCACTAGGCCACCCAGGGTACCCATTTATCTACCAACCACTTTCTTTATTGTATGGAAGGATGAACAGCTGGGTTTTGCTGCGCGCCGGCTGCCGTCACCGGGTCTCGATCCCGGGGCCGATGGATTCGTAGTCAGTGACGCTAACCACTACACCACCGTTTATTTATATATATATATATATATATATATATATATATATATATATAATATAAAGGACATCAAACAGCAACAGACCGGCTGATCCCTACAAGGCTGTATGTTTGAAAAGAGAGGCTAAAATGATTGAAGAAATCTTGAAAACAAGTGAGAATAAACTGAAAACATTATTTTTATCTGTTATAAAACAAGTGTATCTATTTCTGTGTGTGTGTGTGTGTTTTGTATGTGTATATATATATATATATATATATATATATATAGAGAGAGAGAGAGAGAGAGGAGAGAGAGAGAGAGAGAGGGACTCTTTTATTCAGGATGGAGGGGCCAAGGGCAAATGCCGCAAAAACGCACCCACCCCCCATAGAACAAGAAGAGACAAAATCAAGGTCCAAGGTTTTCGAGATGCCTAGACACTGCGTTTGAAAGATTGGAGATCATAGATAGGGGGAAAGATGGATTGAGGAATATTGCTCCAGATTTGACCTGTTGAGTAGATGAAAGATTGAAAATACCGATTAACTCTTACATTAGAGAGTTGGACAGAAAAGGAAGGAGAATGTGTAGAAAGCCTGGTGCTGCGTGCTCTCCTTAAAGGAGGAGGCATTCAGTTAGAGAGTTTAGAAGAGCAGTGTCCGTTATAATAGCTATATTAAAGAGAGAGTGAGGCAACATTGCGAGAGAAGAGAGAGAGATTGAAGACGGTAATTAAGAAGCGAGGAACTGATGAGACGAAAAGCCTTTGATTCCACCCCGTCAAATAAGAGCTGTGTGGGTTCAGCTACCCCACACATGAGAAGCGTACTCCATACAGAGGCGAACAAGACCCCTGTACAGAGACAGCAACTGAGTGGGGGTGAAGAAACTGCGGAGACGCTACAGCACACCTAACCTCTTAGAAGCTGTTTTGGAAAGAGAGTATATGTAATCTTTCCAGGAAAGATCACGAGAAAAGGAAACACCAAGAATGTTAAGAGAAGAGAAAGGATTGAGTTGTGTATTTTTAAAGGTAAAGGGATAGTCGTGTGGAAGATTGTGACGAGTAGGCAGATGGAGGAACTGAGTTTTAGAGGCATTGAAAGCCACAAGATTTTCTCTGCCCCAATCAGAGATAGTAGAGAGATCAGCTGTCAGGTTTACCATAGCCCAGTGTTATTCAACCTGGGTGGACGGTCCACCCTTAGGGGGATGAGGTTTATTTTGGGGTGGATGAGGGGGTAGATGAGGGGGTGGATGAAATCAGCAGAATTGCAAAAACTGCTTTATACAAAACCATTTAATTTTATAAAAAAACATTACACGTTCGTGCATACTATTAAACGGCCTTAGAATTTGACCAATTATTCGTATGGCTTTGTTTATCGCTATTTTACTGTGTATTGTATTGTCCATTGTTATATGTATTGTGCTAGTTGATTTATAATTTTATGTTTACTTTTCAGATTTTGCTTTCATGATGTCTTTGTATAAATACTTCAAAAAATGTCACCGAAAGTGAAGAGGACATTGTTGGAGAACAGAAGCCAGTCGAAAAGCAGTCTAAACACAGCTGTGAAGAAGAAAAATCTAATAGGCCTTCTACGACTGTAGCGGTAAAACGGAAGATGAGACCTCAGCCATCGAAACAGAAACAGCGAAAATGGAATGAGGAGCATATCAGGTTTGGGTTTTTTCGTTCGAAGGAAGAGAGTTTGAATCCTTATCCATCAGCGAACTGTCTTTTCTGTCCTACCGTGTACAGCAACACCAATGTTGTTCCATCAAAATTTGTCATTCACCTGAAGTCAAAGCACCCAGAACATCAGAACAAATCAAAGTAATTCTTCGAAGAAACTATGTCTTCTTACTGGAAGCAACAATCCTCTTTTGAAAACAAAACAACCGTACACTGAGCTGGAAAGAGTGGTACTGCCATGTCTGGAAATAGCTGCAGACCTTGTTCATGGAGGAAAGAAGACGTTGGAGAAGGTCAAAAAGATTCCCCTGTCAGACACCACGACTCGTCGGCGATGCATGAGTATAGCTGAAGATTTGAAGGATCAACTTCTTCATAAGCTGCGGCAAGCACCTTCATTCGGCATCCAGCTCGGTGAAACAACAGATGTGGGAGGGGATGCGCAACTCATTGTGTACTGCCGTTTCCCAGATGTGGAAGCAAAAACGATCGTGGATCACTACCTCTACTGCCATAAGGTGGGAATAAATACATCAGATGCTATATTTAAGAAGCTGGATGATTTAATGAAGGAAGAGAAACTGGACTGGAAGCAGTGCAAATCTGTAATCACAGATGGGGCGGCCACCATGATTGGATCAATGAATGGAGTAGTCAGAAAGATACAATTAATTTATCCAGATTGTGTTTCGATTCACTGTCCTATTCACCATGAGGTACTTGTGGCGAAACGGCTGAGTGGAGCTGGAATTCGTGGCCAAATGAATGCATTCGAGGAGCTTCTTGATGATGTGGTGAAAATGGTGAATTCTATTCGATCTCACGCGAAAAAAGGTAGGATGTTTAGCGAACTGTGCAAAGATATGGCGGCTGAGTTCACCGAACTACTATTTCATAGCGAAGTGCGATGGCTGTCTCATGGAAAAGTTTTAAACCGCGTATTTGCATTGAGGGAAGACTTGTGTTTTCTTCACAGAAGAGGGAGATGAGAAAGCGTTCAAACTTCAGGACAACTTCTGGCTGACAAGGCTGTCTTGTATGGCTTCGGTTTTCGAGCATTTAAACAAATTAAACTTAAGCCTTCAAGTTAAAGGTGGAGATATTTTTGGAGTAATGGGAAAAATGAATGGCCTCAAGCTGAAGCTGCGGCTTTAAGTCCAAGGTAGAAAAGAAGGATTTTTTCAGAATTCGCAACCTTTGATGAATTCATGAGGGATTGTGGATGGGAGGCACAGATGGAGGAATCATTAGAGCGGAGAATGTTTGCCCTGATCATGGATCATCTAAATTTGTTTGGAGAGAACCTCGAGGCATATTTCCCGGAAAGAAACAGTGTGTCTTTGAACTCTCACCTATGGATTGTTCAGCCGTTTACTGAAGATCAAGTTGACGTTGGGCAGTTGAACGCAGATTTGATTGACCTGAAGATGGATTTTACGCAAAAAATTAAATTCAGGAATTATGAATATTACTGTGATTTTTTGGTTTCCCTCCTTCAAGTTCCTGAGTAGCAGAGGTTAAGTGAAATAGCTATATCCATTCTCATTCAAATGGCAACGTCTTATTTGTGTGAGCAGGGGTTCTCTTATCTTACTGTAATGAAGTCGAAGCAGAGAAACTCAATCCTGGATGTCGATCCCTTGATGCGAGGAGTCCTGGAGTCAAGGATAACGCCGCGCTACGAAATGATTGAAGGCCATGTACAGCAGCAACCAAGTCACTAAGATTGTTGTGTATTTACCTGTTTTTATTTGTTTGTGGGATAAATTCGTAAAATATAACTGGTTTAATTGTTGAATGTTATATGTCCAGCCGGTTTTTTTTTTACTTTTAATTCTGTGAATATGGCAGTTTCCTTTTTTTGTAAAGAATTAATTTTTTCCTTCAAAGAATGTTCCGTTTTCTTTTACTTAAACTTTTGGCTGATTTCCATGCTGTCGATTAATTAATAAAACTGTATTTATGGTTTTATGAGTGCAATTATTTACCCGACGAATAATTCTAAGTTAAGAGTCTGCTAGCCTTTGTTCCCTACAGAGGCTACTAAGCGCTAAAAATATTTAAACAATGAAAATAAGAGGTGGATAATGATATTTCTAGTTGCGGCTTCAATAAAAAACAAAGAAATTTCGCATCGAAAGAGAGGGGTAGATGAATTTTCTTAATTGTTCGGTAAAGGTAGATGGCCCCAGGAAAGGTTGAATAGCACTGACATAGCTGACCTAAGCGAATCATGGAGTGACTGTTGAGAGGGACACGTTGCGAAGCGAGTTGAAAAGTGAAGAGTAGAATCATCGGCATAGGAGTGGATAGGACAGGAAGTGCGAATTAATAGAATCATTCATAAATAAAAGGAAAAGAGTGAGTGACAGGACGAAGCACCACTATTAATAGTTTTAGGAGAAGAACAGTGGCCATCTACAACCGCAGCTATAGATTGGCCAGAAAGGAAATTAGAGAGGAAGGCACACATAGAGGATAGAAATTGAGAGAGAGGAGTTTGGAAATTAAAGATTTGTGCCAGACTATCAAAAGCTTTTGATATTTCTAGCGCAACAGCAAAAGTTTCACCAAAACCCAGGTGAAGAAGATGCAAGAAGATCGCTAGTAGAGCGTCCCTTGCAGAACCCATACTGACGATCTCAAAGAAGATTGTGAGAAGAGAGGTGTTTAAAAATCTTCCTGTTAAGGATAGATTAAGAAACTTTAGAAAGGCAAGAAATCAAAGCAATTGGGGAGTTGAGAGCGGTCACCCTTCTTTGGGACAGGCTGAATGAAAGTGAACTTCCAGCAGGAAGGAGAAGTACCAGATGAAAGACAAAGACGAAAGAGTTTGCCTAGGCAGGATGTCAGTAAAGAAGCACAGTTCTTAAGAACAACAGGAGGGACACCATCAGGACCGTACGCCTTCCTAGAGTTGAGCACAGATAGCCCAGAAAGAACATCTTCGGAAGATATTCTAATTTCAGACATAATAAAGTCAGAGGGAAGAGTAGATGGAGGAACAGCACCGGAATCGTCCATGGTTGAGTTGGAGGCGAAAGTTTGAGCAGAGTTATAGGATCAATGAAAGAAAGCCACCCCCAAACGGGTCAAGGGTGGCTTTCTTTCATTGACACAATTCGGGAGTGGCTTTCTTTCATTGATCTGTAAGTTATTTAGGTAGGTAGGTAGGTTATTTAGGTTAGGTTAGGTTAAGTTGTGATATTTCAGTTTAAATGAAAATATCATGACTTAACCTAACCAATCATCAAGGGCATACTGTAATAAATAATAAACACTTCCTCATGAAGGTGTTTTTACTTACATTCTTTACTTTAGTGATTTTCGGAGGGTGGCATTGTTTACTTGATCATTTTTTAGGGTGGCAGTAGTAGCATGGGCGCAAAATGGTAGAGTGCAATGCAATTGTAAATGTTGCATAATGTGGAAGAGTGCCAACCCCCCACCCCCACCCCATAGTGCCAACCCTCACCTCCCACCCCATAGTGCCAACCCACCACCCACCACCCCATAGTGCCAACCCCCACCCCATAGTGCCAACCCCCCACCCCCCTTGTTGCAAGGCACCCCCAAAATGGGGTAGCAACAAGGGGTTATGCATCTTGGAGGCGGAATTATCCCCCAAGCTGCAATGAACCCCGCTGGGGGGTATGCAACTTGGAGTTATCCCCCAAGCTGCAATGAACCCCCCAAAGGGGGAGACCTAACCTAAGAGAGAGGAGAGAGGAGGAGAGGTGTTCCGGCAGGGTTGCCAAGTTAAAATTCAATTTTATAGCCAGAAATGCTCTAACGTTTAGCCAAAATTAGCTAGATTTTCTTAACCAAATAGCTAGAAATATAGCTACAAAAAATGCATTTTCTGAGAATTATTATAATAATAAATTAAAATATAAATTCATTTCAATGTAAAATAACTATTTATTTTAATCAAAAGAGAGCCAAAACTAATTTATCTTACCTTATCAAATTATTCTACATCAAAGACGGAAGTAGATGGGCCTGGCTCACAAATATTTTGGGTTTCTATTTCTGTTTTTTTATTACTATAAGCTGACATTGTTCCTATAGCTTCTAAAGTTTTATTAGGGAGTTCATAATTGCAGCAGCATTTATTGTGCCTTATTAGACCAAACTTTATAGACAAAATAGCATTGAGGAGCTTCAATTCCATTCTATTTCTCAACTTTGATTTAGCATTATTCATGCTGCTAAATATTCTTTCAACTTCTGCATTGGAGTGAGGGAGTATCAAAGTTGAAATAGCACATTCTGAAAGTTCTTTAAAGGAATTACAACCAGAAGCATCTTTATATTGATATATTTCATTCCAAAAAAGTTCTGTATCAGTTTTGTTGGTCCAGTCAACCAAATGAATTTTTTGAAATTGATATTGAACAGCAGATATGGATTCTTTAGATGCCCCCATATGTTCCATCAATTTTGGAAACTGAGTTATATTCTTTGACTGGTTGAAAAACATTTCTAACAGAGAAAAGTGATTCATTTTTTAGTTTCAATATCTTCTGGTAGTCTCTGTTTCAACTGTTTGAATAAGCATAAAAGAAATTGTTGACATCGTTTTCTTATGCACATTTATTCATTCTTTGTGATCTCACCTTTATTCTTTAATTCTTCAATTTTATTTTCAAACCTATAACCTAAATAAGGCTTAGGATCCAAAAATTCTTCAATATTACAAGTCAATACATCAACTTTAGAAGTTGGCAGTTTCAGCTTATTCCCAAATGATTTTACCAGTAGTGTTAGATCATCTAATAATTTGGCTTTATCAACAGTCTTTGACTCAAATATTTTATTTACATGCTGTACTTCATCAAGAATGGGATGCATGAACAACAAATATGCCAAGTTTTTTCATCTGAGTACATTTCATAAAGGATTTCAGCGGTATAACACTTTTCAGTGTTTCTCATAATTTCAAAATGGGTTTTTAATTCAAGCCATTGTGCTATTAGTCTTCTCACAGCAGGTTCAATAGATAACCACCTAGTTTTGCAGTCACTAGGAATTTTCAATGGGTTTTCTCCATCATTAATTGCCTGGTATAAGTTTTTGTAAGCTAACTGCCTTAATGATGAGAGGGAGAACCATTTGTGTGTTTCTGATATTAGAAATTCTAAATTTCTTGGTAGACATTCAGAGGAAGCATGAGACACTGCTAATTGAAGCGAGTGACACACAGTACACATCTAATTAAAATAAGTGAGGGAATTTCTGCTTTAAGCTTTTGATATACACCATTGTTAACTCCAACCATGACACTTGCATTATCAGTACCAATAGCTACAAGTTTCTTTATATTTAGGTTTTTCCTCATTAATTCATTTTTTAAGGCATCCACAATACTCTTAGCATCACATTTACCCAATTCTACAAGACCAAGATATGTAGAAACAACTCTATTATATTTTTTACTATAATATATTATAGCAATCCCAAGCATTTTCACAACAGTTATATCATTTGACTCATCCAGTAATAAACTGAACTTTCCATCTCCTATATCGCTAATCAAGTCATCCTCAAAATGAACGCTAAGGACATTTTTGATAACTTCTGAACACTTTGTACGGTGCATTCTTAATTTTGAGGTAATTTTACTATCATTAATATTATTTTTTACATAAACCAACTAAATGGTCGCAATTCATTATAGCACAATGGCAGCTCATAAACATGGCATTGCTTCCTTCAAGCCTAGCAGTTTCGTTGCACTTAGGCTTACAATATTGAATCAATGGCATAGTTTTGATAGGATTGGCACTAATATGTTGCTTTGCTTTCATATGCAAAATGAAATCTGAGTACTTTGCATTGATATCACATTTACAAAATTTGCAATGAGCCATACTGGGATTTCCTTCCACTGCAACTAACCATTTCTCAAAATATTCATTTTTAAGCCACTCTTTTCGAAATTTTTGTTTATACTGTTTTCGTTTTGGCATTTTGAGGGGTTGAAAACATCCGTGGTTTAAAAGATTTAAAGAAAAAACTTCACTTCACTGAACAGTTCACACTTTCACTGCACAATGTACTGCGGCATCAGTTTCGCGGTATCTATATTCTGTAAACCCTAAACGTTTATATTCATTTTCAATCGTTCCTTCAGCATCGCTTCAGGGAAAACGTAATAAAAAACGAACAAACTTACTCACTTCATTACAGGCAGGTCATTTGCTAGAATCCACTAAATTATTTTCAAAACCAGCTAGATTTATAGCTATCCGCTAGGTGACTATTTTTGCTAGCTAGATTATATTAAAATCCGCTAGATCTAGCTAGAAATTAGCTAAATTGCCAACCCTGGGTGTTCGCCTGGCAGCTGCTAAGCGCATATTAAGACTTCAGCCGAGCCGCCGTTGTCTTATAGGACCCCTAATCAGCCAGTTGGCATCATCAGCCAGTTGGCTTAATCGGCCAGTGCCTCCGGGCACCATCAGCCAGTTGGCACTGTGTACGTTTATACTGTTTATGTACTTCACGCGTTAAACTCTAAGGTGGAGGCGGGCTCGAGACCCGGCGCGGTTAATAGCCAGGGTGGCCTAATGATCCGTGTTAAACCGTAGGTCTAAGGTGGGGTGTAAAACTTCGAACAATTCGGAAAAAAATCGGGTTCGATACCCGGCGCGGTGATAGCCAGGGTGACCTAATGATCAGCGTTAAACCGTAGGTGGGGTGTAAAGCTTCGAACAACTCGTACGAGGGGCAAAGGCGAGCCTATATATGCAAATTTCCGGAAAAAAGTTCGGTGCTTTCCTGTTAACGGGAATACCCAACCGTCCGCCACCAAACTGTTTGTTATGTATTTTTGCTCACGTCATTTTCGTTTAAACTAACGAAAATATCACAACTTAACCTAACCAATCATTAAGGGCGTACAGTTGACCTAACCGGGCATTCAATTGACCTAACCTGGCATTGAATTAACCTAACAGGTTAATATAACGGAAAATGCCCGGTTAGGTCAACTGAATGCCCAGTTAGGTTAATTGAATGCCTGGTTAGGTCAACTGTACGCCTTTGATAATTAATTGGTTAGGTTAAGTTGTGATATTTTCATTAGTTTAAACGAAAATGACGAGAGCAAAAATACATAACAAACAGTTTGATGGCGGGGGTTTGGCACCAAAAGTTCATCTAAAAATCGTGATTGCTGGCCAGGGCGTCCTAATGATCAACGTTAAACTGTAAGGTGGAGGCGGGCTCGAGACCCGGCGCGGTTGATAGTCAGGGTGACCTAATGATCCGTGTTAAACTCTAAGGTGGAGTGTAAGCATATTTCCACGCTTCGTAGGGGCAGGAGACCCCGTTATTGCAACACTCGATCATGTTTATTTCTCTCTCTCATATATATACACTTCCCCGTTTAAAAGTATGCCTAAGGTGGAGGCGGGGTCGAGACCTGGTACGTCCTTCCACAATTCGTAGGGGCAGGACCCCGTTATTGCAACACTCGATCATGTTGTTTATCTGTTTATCTCTCTCTCATATATATATATATATTAGGGTGTTTCATACCTATAGGGTAAAATAAAAATGAGCTTGGAGTTTTAATCCACACATTTCTCCGTATTCTAAAGAAAAAGAAAACACGTTTGTGCAAGTTTGAACCAGATCGCGCTGCATTTAGAGGTCCCCAACTTTGACGACTTTTTGTCAGTTCATTTCTCGCCTGCCTGCAGTGAAGACGGTTTTCTTCGTCACTTGAGCGGTTCGTGTTGTATAGCCTATTGGACAACTATGGAGGTAATTATATATGCTACTAATTATCTCATTTTACTGTGGTATTGAAATTTATTATTATTTAATTTCTGTCATTTTACTGTGGTAGTGATATTTATTATTAATATTACATGAAATTAATTAGTCTGTTGCATATTGGACAACTAAGCTGGTAATTATTTATGATACTAATTAATGTAATTTTACTGCGGTATTGAAATTTATTTAATTAATGAATTGATAAAGAGAACGTAGTGTACACGTATCAGTTTTATAAATAAAGAAAAGCAGTAACTGGGACTCGAACCAGTGTCATAGCCGTTTGGCGGCATCGCTCAAGTCGGCGTACACAGCACGCTATCCACTCCCTAGATGGTGTAGTGGATAGCGTGCTGTGTACGCCGACTTGAGCGATGCCGCCAAACGGCTATGACACTGGTTCGAGTCCCAGTTACTGCTTTTCTTTATTTAATTAATGAAATTAATTACGATGTGAAATTATTTCTGTGGAATTATTTAGTTTGTTTTCTTTTCCAGGTGTCTACCAGAGCGAAAACAGAAGTGTTTCTTATTGGCCAGACGGATGCGAACATCACATCAAGTGGCCTTCCAACTCAGTTGCAAGTACTCAAAAAGTACTTTTACCACCAAAAGGAGCAAAAATTTGGACGTACTAAATGCCTGAACCTGTGCCTGGATGCCTGTCTCATATTTGGGAGAGAGCGAGAATCCCCATGATGCGTCGAGATTCGGCCTTGAGGAAGATGGAATCCCTTCTCAAGGAATACGACCGGCTTGTGAAGCACAAGTCACATAAAGCAGAGTCCTTCCGAGTGAAGGAGGCGATGTTCAAGGAGGCAATAGCGAAGGAGATCATGGACATTGCTCATTCACAGGCTAAGGAAATGATGAAGAATCAGGAGGACATCCACTTTCTCGATATGCAGCGTGAAGATCCAAATTCCTGCAGCATGGGCCCTGTTGACATGAAGCTTCACTATAAGGAGAATAGGAAAAGGAAGAGGCTGGACAAGATTAAGGAACAACAGGAGAAGGCCAGGAAGGAAGAAGGAGCTGCAGAAGATACGGGGGCTTTAGTGATTTCAACTTCGTCAGAGACTGACTCAGATGTCGTTGACCCAACCGTGGAAGTTTTTCCATCCTCCTCCAAGGGAAATACCAAGAAGCGACGCAGGAATCTGATCTCACAGGATGTGACGACTACCTACGATCGGCTGAATATTTCGTACCGCGATTCAGCTATGTCGTACGCTGCAGCGGCTAAATCACTAGGTTTTGACTTGGATGAACTGTCCATTTCTGCCAGTACCATGTACCGCACACGCAAGGCTCTCAGGAAGGTGGCTGCTGAAAGTTATCAATCCGACGAAGTTTGTCCTGGTCAGCCTCTTGTCTTGCATTGGGACGGTAAGCTCCTACCTGACAATGAGCAATGGAAGGAGAGCGTTGACCGGATCGCCGTCCTCGTCTCTGGCGACGGCAAGGAGAAGTTGCTCGGCGTTCCTAAGGTGACGTCCGGAACCGGCGAGAAGATAGCGCGAGTTTGCTTGGATTTGGTCAAGGAACACAGGATGGAAGAGCGCGTGCGGGGACTGTCTTTCGACACGACAGCGTCGAACACCGGGATTCATATCGGGGCCTGCGTCCTGATTGAGAAAGGTCTTGGCAGAGAACTCATGTACTTCCCCTGTCGGCATCACATCTATGAAGTCATCCTCAGCTCCGTCTTCAAGCGTGCATACGGCCCTTCAAGTGGCCCCGATATACCCGTTTTCAAGAGGTTTCAGGCACAATGGAAGTTCATCGACCGGTTGGACGTGCGGCCGTACGATTTTGCTCAAGTCAATGACTCTATGAGGGAACTGAGGGAGAAGTCAGTCCTGCTGGTGAGAGGGATGGTGAGCACGTCGCATCAGCGCGATGACTACAAGGAACTGCTACAGTTGGTTCTCATCTTCCTGGGAGAAGCAAAAGTGGTGGATTTCCCTCTCAGAGCCCCTGGCGCTTACCATCACGCTCGATGGATGGCGATAGCCATCTACTCCTTGAAAGTAATTCTACTGAAGAAGCAGTTCAAGATGTCGAGTCACGAGTTGGAAGCTCTGACAGCCGTAGGTCTCTTCGTGTCCCTCGTCTACATCCGAGGTTGGACTCGTGCTGCAACCTCAAGCAAGGCTGCCGCAGTTGATCTGGAATTTCTGCGTGACGCGGAAGCCTTTGCCATGTCGGGATATTCGTGTGTTAACGCTGCGCAAGAAGCCATCTCTTGACACCTATGGTACATCTCTGAGACTCTTATTGCCATGGCGTTCTTCGACGCAGATGTGGCAGATGAAGAAAAGGCTCAGATGGTCGTCAGTTTGGGTAAGCCCGCATCGAAAAAGGAACTCAAGCGACCCCAAGGGAAGAACGTCAGGAATCTTGCCTCGAAACACCTGGCGGAGTTCGTGACAGGAAAGACGATGGCTTTCTTCCATGCATTCGACTTGGACACAGAATTCTTGAAAAAGCCAGTTGCCGAGTGGACTGAAGTAGAGGGCTTCAAGCAAGCAGCGGCAACTGTTAACAAAATCTCTGTCGTCAACGATCGGGCCGAAAGAGCCATCGCGCTCACCAAAGAGTTCAACTGTTCTCTGACGAAGAACGAAGAGCAGAAGCAGTATTTGCTCAAAACTGTGATGCAGCATAGGGCGAAATACCCGAATAAAACCAAGAAGGATTTCATGGACAAATGATTCGCAAGAAGTGGTTATGTTTTTTGTATCTTTGTGAAAATGTGTAGTGAAATGGTACTCGTTTGTTGAATAAAAATTCATTGACAGATTTTTGTTTAATTTTTTCCGTTTATGATCTGCCAGAGCATCAAACTGGGGACCCGTAAACTTTAAACTATTGAATTAATACTTCGGTTTATCAGTCTCCTCAGCAAATGGAACAAGGGGATCCATGTGGATTAAAATTTTTCCAAACTTTTAATTTATGAAACACCCTAATATATATATATATATATATATATATATATACTTCCCCGTTTAAAAGTGGGTCTAAGGTGGAGTGTAAAGATTCGAGCAATTCGAACGGAGAGCAAAGGCGAGCTGATATGTGTAAATTTCGGGAAAAAAGTACATCTAAAATTCGTGTAAGCACTTCCACGTTTAAAAGTGGGCCTATGGTGGAGTGTAAGCTTCGCCAGATTGAACAATTCGTGCGGGAGCAAAGGTTATCCTATATATGTAAATTTCCGGAAAAAAGTTACATTAATTAGCTCACTCGCCGCTTGACTTAAGTCTAATATTACGGTCTTTTTCATCTGTAATTTGCTGATATATATATATATATATATATATATATATAATTTTTATTTCCTAAAAATGCGTTACCATAAACTCATTCCTTTCCTCCGAACAAGCTAGCACCGCATTTGAGAGGATCCAGCACCATTGAACGTTTGAGCGCTTTAATACTTTAAAATATAAAAAGTACAAAGAAAACTGGTAAATAAGGAATGATTGTTATGCTATGATGGGTCAGGCAAAATGAAGGGACCCACCTCTCTTAACAGATTTTAAAGTTTTGGATACTAAGCTTGGATTGTACTTATAGAAAATTGTTATAGATTTTGTACGAAGATAAACCCTGATTTTATTAGCAAAACTCTGATTTCCAAGATTCGAGATAAGATACGCGTTTAAATTATACCTCACATTCGAACCTCAGCTCTCTCTCTCTCTCTCTCTCTCTCTCTCTCTCTCGAGTACAAGATCAAAATAACAAAGCGTTTCACGCCTCTCCACGAATGGCGACATCTGATACATGCCATAAATCTTTACAACACCTTAGTTTCGTCGCTCAATTCATGCGCAATTAAGTTAAATTATATTTCAATTTCTCTTTCGCCCTCCCTCCATCCCTCCCTCTCTTTCTCTCTCTCCCTCTCTCTCTCTGTCTCTCGCTCTCTCTCATCCTCCCTTTCTCTCTCTCTCTCGAATACAAGATCGAAAATCAAATCGTTTCGCGTCTCTCCACGAATGGGGACATCTGGTACGCCCTGGATTAACCCGCCAACTGACCTAGAAGGACTAACCAGCCATTTGGTATAATTAAATAATAATAATAATAATAATAATAATAACGTTTTTATATAAAACAGAAAGAATTAAAAAAACATCACCACATCACTCTTTATTTAGACAAATTATTGAATCCAATTTCACAAAATATATTGAAAATAAACATACATTCCTATATAAGCAGGGAATATACGCAGGCTATCCATACAAAACATCACGCGGGCTTGTCCTGAAAAAAAATAAACAGCAGCAATCCGATAATCACCCCGAATTTGAGCCAGTATAAATTAGTGTTTTTAACAAATATTTTTTACTTTAAGCCATACAAAACCACACAGATTTGCTGAAAGAAGAAAAAATAAACCACAACAATCAGCGCACCAATAAAAAATATAAAATTTTGCTGCTCTCTCTCTCTCTCTCTCTCTCTCTCTCTCTCTCTCTATATATATATATATATATATATTTTTTTTTTTATTACCTAAAAAATTTCAAATGCTCGCCTAACTAAAAGCTGAACAATGGAAGGACAAACATTTATGGAAGATAATTTTCGAGTTTGTCGGAAGTGGTAGATAATTTCGAATTAAAAATCCAATAAAGAATCTTCTTTTCGCAGGAGATTATCTCGAGACAATAAAGAGTAAATCTTCTTCAGCAAATGACCCATCGTTTAGTGCCTATCTCCACTAATCGCTGTTTTTCTACAAAAAACTTAAATGCTGGGTATAAACGGTTTTCGTTTCTGAACCTCTCTCTCTCTCTCTCTCTCTCTCTCTCTCTCTCTCTCTCTCTCTCACTGCCCCAATTAAGCCCATGCTGACCAAAGCTTTTCTTATCTTTCCACAACAAAAATTAATTTACATGTCATAAACGATCTTCTAATCTGAACTTTCCGCATATATATATATATATGTGTGTGTGTGTGTGTACACACACACACAACACTTCTTTTCACTGTAATGGACATCCACTCTCTGTTCCTGGAGGTTTGGTTAAATTTTATATAAATAGCAGAAGCCCTAGCTTCGGTTCAATTAACATCACACACACACATATATATATATATTCCAAATGGGGTATAACTAAGTGTTTAATGGATTGAGACAAATTCATCAGTGAAATCTAAAAATTAAATTACATAAAATTGAGAATGATGGAAAATTAAGGAATGAAGAATGAAGGCCGTGGATGAAATGAAGAGAAAAACGGGGATGAAGCTTTGGATGATAACTCCTCTCGACCTTTATTTTGGCTCTCTTCTTCTCTTTTTATTTGTGGAGGGGCGTTTTGCGGTATTCACCCTTGGCCCCTCCTTCGTGTATAAAAAAATAATATAATTTTAATGTTAATGATTTTAATACGATTTCACTGGTAAAAATTACAATTATCTGTAAAATCTGAAAATACTACAGAAATTAGCACAAAAGTGCGCAACTATATAAGCAGAAACATTTCCCTCCATCATCTCCCCCTCAACCGTTTAAAAGGAAGAGTAATTACACGTCGTCTACCATCACCTGGTCTCGAACACAGGTGGAGGAACGACTCAATCAAACCATGCCTAGTGGCGGAGCACCAGCTTCACCTTCATGTGAAGAGAGAGTAACAAGTGCTATTTGTTCTTCAACACGTGCTTATATATATATATATATATATATATATGTTACACCCCATTTGTGTAATTGCCCATTTCACGAACTGGGCATAAATACCCATTTCATGTAATGGGCAGTAAGTTGCCCAGTTCGTGAAATGGGCATTTATATTGCCCAGTTCGTGAAATGGGCATTTATATTGCCCAGTTCGTGAAATGGGCAATCACGTGTATGACCTTTAAAATCTTATACAATTCTACAAAATGGGCAAGCAAAATTCCGCCCATTTCACGAACTGGGCAATATAAATGCCCATTTCATGTAATGGGCAGTAGGTTGCCCATTTGCAACGCCTAAACATTGCCAGCACAAGAAAATGTTGCTGAAATACCTGCACCACCACCGCTAGAGCCAGACCACTCGCCTGCACATGAAACAGCTGTGCTGCAAGTATCACCTAAGGACTTATCACAAGACATGCTGCTGTACACGCACGACAAAAAGCTCATGAGGGCATAATGCTACAAGCAGAAAATGTTGACGCAAAGTAAAAAAACGTTGCCAATGGTCGACGTTGGTCATAATGTAGCAGTTACAGTATATCAATTTGATCGTAGTAAAGGTGATCCTCCTAATATAATAGGTATAATTCTTTTTAAGGACGACGGTGGCTACACAGTAGGAACAAAAGTCGGAGTAATAAATGGTAAACTTTCAAGGAATCAGTTTGAATCTGTTCACTATACTGGTCTTAAATCTAGTGATATTCTCTCAAACAAACTAAGCATTCGCGAAATCGTTAAACTACAAAGTGTTTGTGGAGGACAAGGGTTCAGGAGGTGCCATTGTAGAAGTAATTGTCTAACTAAATGATGTTTATGTTTGAAAAATAATCTTCGTTGCAACAGCGCCTGTCACAGTCACAAATCCTGTGAGAATCACTATCACTTGCCTTATCTCTTTTTAATGTTTTACTTTTTTAATAAATGATTCAGTCGAAATTTTACTTTTCCTTCATACAGATGCCCATTTCATGAAGTGGGCAAGCAAAATTCCGCCCATTTCACGAACTGGGCAATATAAATGCCCAATTCACGACCTGGGCAATATAAATGCCCATTTCACGTAATGGGCAACTTACTGCCCATTTCATGAAATAGGCAATTATATTGCCCAGTTCATGAATTGGGTAATTACACAAACGGGGCGCAACATATGTACAATTATATTAAACTTCGTTCTGAAACCTAACCTAGCGTTGCCTAACCTAGCCTAACTTATTGTTTAAGATTCAAATTGAATGTCAAACGCTGATATTATAACCTCCCCGTCTAAAAAATTATTTACCTTTATTAATAGTGAAGTAAATACGTCGGTTTTGCAATTTACAATGACTTTTGTGAATTGTGAAGCTTCACTATTTATTTTATTCAATTTGGCCCTCAAGCTTTAGGCTTTACTGGGCTCTTATTAAAAATAAAACGGGTGTTTCTCGCTCCTCCACCAACCACTATACCGTTGAGATGAAATGTATAGCCGTATATATGTATATATATATTTTCGCTTTTTATATTTTACCAGCACCGAATTCGAAATTTAATTGTTAGTCCTTGCTGGGGGTCACTACATCATCTAACGTGGGAAATGTCAGATTTAAATACTCATGGTGCGACTGATCACACGAAGTGATATAGCAGGGTGTCACAATATGGGGACACACAACTTGACGTTCCCTTCTGTAAATTCCGATGTATCTCTCTGGCACAAAACTTTGTTTCCCATAGATGGAGTAACACTTTACGCGTTAATCCTACCGCATTCGAGATAACGACATTTCATTTAAACTATCTGATACAGTGCACGGGTTCCATAAATAGAATGTCACGCATGAACATACACGATTTTACCCCGTCATAGTGTAGTGCTAGTACCATCACTTTCCGCTTAAGAGGTGGTGGGGATCGAACCATGGCGGGATGACTTTCATATAAATATATATACACAATAAATTGACCGCAATGGGAAATGGGGGGAAGGTGTGCCATGTATAATTTATAATAATAATAATTTGACGGTACCTTCAATAACGCTTTAGATCTTCAGTTTACTTTATGCAAACGGCCACGATTAATTGGAAATAAATAGTGAAATGTTCAATGTATGATTTATAATAATAATAAATTGATGGAACTTTCAATAACGTTCTATATCTTCAGTTTATCTTATGCGATATAACACACACACACACACACACACACACACACACACACATATGCAAACAACACTTCTTTTCGTTGTAATGGACATCCACTCTCTGTTCCTGGAGGTTTGGTTAAATTTTATATAAATAGCAGAAACCCTTAGGCTTTACTGGGCTCTTGTTAAAAATAAAACAGATGTTTCTCGCTCCTCCACCAACCACTATACCATTGAGATGCAATGTATAGCCGAGTGTGTGTGTGTATATATATTTTTTTCTATTTTATATTTTACCAGCACCGAATTCGAAATTTATTTGTTAGTCCATGCCGCGGGTCACTACATCATCTGGCGTGAGAAATGCCAGATTTAAATACTCACGGTTATTATTTGACCTAGTGAATGAAATTATGCAAGGTTTTGTTTAAAGTAAATAATAATAATAATAATAATAATAATAATAATAATGGTGATAAAACTCAATGATATTTACAGTAACGAGGAGGGGAGGACTAAATTAGCTCCAGCTTGTGTAAAGAAAGACTGAGGACGTAGAACCGTCATTACGATTGATACACGTAAAGTCGCGCTATCTTGGGGAGGAGACACAAACATGCGATGCATCCTGCTCCTGAAGGATCATGCACCAGGACTGAAAATCAACTCGTTTAATTTAAAAACATTTGTTTAATAAACCTCAAAAGAATTTCACACCCAAGAATTTCATTTAACAATATCACTACCAAAAGAATTAAAACACTTTATTAATAATTTCACTCATTGCTTAATTCAAAAAGCGATTAACTTCACTTCAGAATCCCATGCTTCATGTAATTTATCAATTTCAACTCCTTGCTTAAGATTTCCATCAAATTATATGAAGTACTTTTTTATCACATCCAGAATGTATTTGAAAGTTTATCCAGAGTCCTTAATTCATGTAATTTCCATTAGCACTTCATTTATTTTGTACAAAAACTTCAAAAACATTTCACACCCAAAGAATTTCATTCAACAATTTCACTACCAAAAGAATTAAAACACTTTATTATTAATTTCACTCATTGCTTAATTCAAATGCAGTTAACATAATTTCAGAGTCCCATGCTTCATGTAATTCATCCGTTAACTTCAAGAACAACATTTCAACTCATTGGTTAAGACTTCCATCAAATTATATGAAGTACTTTTTATCATTTTCAATCGGTAGTTAAAAGATCACATTCATTTTCACCTGTTCAGTATCAATTGTTTAAGGTTCAAATTGAGTGCCAAGCGCGATGCAAGAGAACATTTCCGCCTACACCAAGCAGTCATGTGTGGCGGAGAGCGACTGATAATTTTATAGAAAACAGAGTAAATACATTTTACATTAAATTGTCTTCGCATCTATGCTATTTTACGTGAGACGAGAAGGAAAGGATCCCAGGTACCATCGGTATGTTCCTCCGAGACAGCAGAGCGGGAAAACCCAGGATATCTCTCTCTCTCTCTCTCTCTCTCGTTCTTTGATTTAAAATCACAATAAACACTATAATTGTTCTATGATGCTATTATTTTAATTTCCATCCTATAAATATCATCATAAACGGTAGACACGATCCAACTTAACCCTTTAACGATGGATGGTACCTTAAGGTCCACCAGAAATAATAATATAAATTGTACTACTGTATAATGCCTCGTTTCTATAAATGTTTCTACATGTTTATTTATAGATGTCATTTAGTTGTCGGGAAAGGAACCCAAAATGTGTATTATTTCATTGACTAGTTACTAAAATATTTAGTTTTGACTAACAATAAAACCTATAAGTTCTGGTAACAAGAGTGGCTGCATATGCTGCGGACTTGTTCTTAAAGGGTTAAAGCTAAAACATAACTTCTTATCAATTCATGTTTTCAGCATCATTTTCAGCATATATATATATATATATATATATATATATATATATATATATATATATATATACAGGGTGTCCCGTAAGTCTGGACCCATAGGGATTTATAATCTATTTTTTTATTGTTATTATTATTATTTTATTATTATTATTTTTTATTATTTTTTATTATGATTTTTATTTGTGGGGCCACTTGAAAGCCAAAGTGTACGAGGTCAAACTTCAGAACATTTTCCACCTTAAAGCACGCATTGTGGAGGCGTGTCAAGAAATTTCTGCGACTGTGATTCAGAAAGTGCTGTCGCAGTGGAGATTGCGTCTTCAACTATGTGTGCGGCACAACGGCGGACACTTTGAACAGATTATGTAATAAATTTTTGGACTATTTTGTAATTTTATTATTTTTCCCTATGGGTCCAGACTTACGGGACACCCTTTATATAGGGGTTGGACAAAATAATATGAACACCTTGATAAATGGCGGTTTTTATTCTTAATATGGAGTTGGTCCTCCTTTAGCGGCAATAACAGCTGCAATGCGTCGGGGAATTGATTCCTACAGCTTTTGGACAGTGGCTAGAGGAATCCTGAGCCATTCTTCGAGCAAACCCTGCTCCAGTTCCTCCAAAGATGCCGGCGGTGGGAATCGGCTTCTGACCTGCTGCTCCAACTGACACCACAGATGCTCGATAATGTTAAGATCCGGGGATTGTGGAGGCCAATCCAAGCGTTCTACTTCACTAACATGCTCTTCAAACCAGTTTGTAACGACCCCAGCGGTGTGGATTGGTGCATCATCATCCTGGAAGACGGCGCCGCCATTGGGAAACAGCGTTTGGACCATGGGATGGACCTGGTCAGCCAATATTGACAGATAGACCTGGGCGTTAACCCTACCATGCAGTACTACAGCTGGGCCAAGAGTATTCCACGATATTGCTGCCCAAACCATCACAGATCCGCCTCCATGCTTAACGGTTGGGGTCAGGCAGTCGGGGTCATAAGCATCTTTAGGCTGTCTCCAGGCGTAAACTCGACCGGAACATGGAAATAGCGTAAAGGAGGATTCGTCGGAGTAGACTACATTCTTCCACCGGTCCATTGACCAATTCTTATGGTCATTACACCATTTTCTGCGCCGCTCAATGTTGATGTGCGAAAGGAAGGGTTTGGCAATTGCAGCCCTCCCATGGTATCCAGCTCCATGGAGCTCGCGACGTACAGTTCTGGTCGATACCGGGCTTGCAAGATGCTGGTTAAGCTCTGCAGTCACTTTTGGAGCTGTGGTCTTATGGTTCTTTGTCACAATGCGCTTTAGCACCCGGCGGTCTCGATCACACAGCTTCTTCTTGCGTCCACTATTGCATTTGTCGGTGCTTGTCTTTCCATGGTTTTGGTATGCAGACATGACCATAGAGACAGTTCCTCTGGATACATTGAACATCTGAGCGGTTTTCGTCACCGATGCACCAGCCATCCGCGCTCCGACAATTTGCCCTCTTTGGAAGTCTGACAGGTCTTTCATAACTGCTAATTCATAATTCACTCAGATCTGTAAAAACAACGTGAGGGTTATAACATGACGTATACACTCTCTGTTACGCATTTAAATAGGTTTGCCAGTCATTTGACCGTTTACTTTGTGTCTGAGCAGTCCGTAAAGATAACCGGTGAAATTGGCGGGTGTTCATATTATTTTGTCTAACCCCTGTGTGTATATATATGTATATATATATATATATATATATACACACACAGAGAGTCAAAAACTGAAGACGACACACACACACACACACACACACACACACATTAGTGATTTTGAAATTGCCGTTAAAAATGATAATTATCAGGGTGTATCATAACGACAGGCTAGGCTACTATTTGCAGCAGTATTACAACCACCCCGCTCAACTCGAATGCATAGTGCCGATCTGTGCTACCAAGCCTTTCACACACTTCACATCTTCTAAGATTCACAAAAGGGACCTTTCTTAGCGATACTTAAAACTTGATGCTTCTCCACCAAACCGGTTCTAGAGAAGGACCTCATGCTTGGCCCGGTTTCGTGGAGGAGCGAGTTTTAAAGTATTGACATGAAAGGTCCCTTTTGTGAATCTTAAAAGTTGTGAAGTGTGTGAAAGGCTTGGTAGCACAGATCGGCACTATGCATTCGAGTTGAGCGGGGTGGTTGTAATACTGCTGCAAATAGTAGCCCTAGCCTGTCGTTATGATACACCCTGATAATTATCATTTTTAACGGCAATTTCAAAATCACTAATGTGTGTGTGTGTGTGTGTGTGTGTGTGTGTGTGTGTGTCGTCTTCAGTTTTTTACTCTCTCTGTGTGTGTGTACATATATATATATATATATGATGCTGAAAATAATGAAAATGATGCTGAAAACATGAATTGATAAGAAGTTATGTTTTAGCTTTAAGTTGGATCGTGTTTACCGTTTATGATGATATTTATAGGATGAAAATAAAATAATAGCATCATAGAACAATTATAGTGTTTATTGTGATTTTAAATCAAAGAACGAGAGAGAGAAAGAGAGAGAGATATATATATCCTGGGTTTTCCCGCTCTGCTGTCTCGGAGGAACATACCGATGGTACCTGGGATCCTTTCCTTCTCGTCTCACGTAAAATAGCATAGATACGAAGACAATTTAATGTAAAATGTATTTACTCTGTTTTCTATAAAATTATCAGTCGCTCTCCGCCACACATGACTGCTTGGTGTAGGCGGAAATGTTCTCTTGCATCGCGCTTGGCACTCAATTTGAACCTTAAACAATTGATACTGAACAGGTGAAAATGAATGTGATCTTTTAACTACCGATTGAAAATAATAAAAAGTACTTCATATAATTTGATGGAAGTCTTAACCAATGAGTTGAAATGTTGTTCTTGAAGTTAACGGATGAATTACATGAAGCATGGGACTCTGAAATTATGTTAATTGCATTTGAATTAAGCAATGAGTGAAATTAATAATAAAGTGTTTTAATTCTTTTGGTAGTGAAATTGTTGAATGAAATTCTTTGGGTGTGAAATGTTTTTGAAGTTTTTGTACAAAATAAATGAAGTGCTAATGGAAATTACATGAATTAAGGACTCTGGATAAACTTTCAAATACATTCTGGATGTGATAAAAAAAGTACTTCATATAATTTGATGGAAATCTTAAGCAAGGAGTTGAAATTGATAAATTACATGAAGCATGGGATTCTGAAGTGAAGTTAATCGCTTTTTGAATTAAGCAATGAGTGAAATTATTAATAAAGTATTTTAATTCATTTGGTAGTGAAATTGTTAAATGAAATTCTTTGGATGTGAAATTCTTTTGAGGTTTATTAAACAAATGTTTTTAAATTAAACGAGTTGATTTTCAGTCCTGGTGCATGATTCTTCAGGATCAGGATGCATCGCATGTTTGTGTCTCCTCCCCAAGATAGCGCGACTTTACCTGTATCAATCGTAATAACGGTTCTACGTCCTCAGTCTTTCTTTACACAAGCTGGAGCTAATTTAGTCCTCCCCTCCTCGTTACTGTAAGTATCATTGAGTTTTATCACCATTATTATTATTATTATGATTATTATTATTATCATTATTATTATTATTATTTACTTTAAACAAAACCTTGCATAATTTCATTCACTAGGTCAAATAATAACCGTGAGTATTTAAATCTGGCATTTCTGACAACAGATGATGTAGTGACCCTCGGCATGGACTAACAAATGAGTTTCGAATTCGGTGCTGTTAAATATAAAATAGAATATATATATATATATATATATATATTATATATATATATATATATATATATGGCTATACATTACATCTCAACGGTATAGTGGTTGGTGGAGAAGCGAAAAACATGTTTTATTTTTAATAAGAGCCCAGTAAAGCCTAAGGGTTTCTGCTATTTATATAAAATTTAACCAAACCTCCAGGAACAGAGAGTGGATGTCCATTACAACGAAAAGAAGTGTTGTGTGTACACACACACACACACACACACACATATATATATATATATATATATATATATATATATATATGAAAATTATTTCACGAAAGTAACACGTGAAAAATATTTATGATGAATAAAACCACGAAAGAAAGGAAACACAGAATGGTGCTCCTGCGCTTTCATCTAATGACATCCTCAGCAACACTGAAGTACATAAAGAGTTACAGCCTATATATAGGTTACAGAAACAAAATATATATACATATATATATATATGATACCACAGACCATGCATGGAACAAGGAACTCTTCTGGGATAATTAAATCCACTATAGTCCGAACAAGTAATGGTAAATGACAAATACCATAGTTTTTCTTTTTCATGATGCTAGCCCGACGTGGGCAACGGGTCACTCGCAAAGAGGTCCCATAAATATAGCTTCCCTCACCAGCTATCTGCAAAGTAGACAGGATCCAGCTTTGAGACATGGATCTAGTGTTTAAAGCAGCCTAGCCCTAGATCCATCCCCCAAAGCTGGATCCTGTCTGCTTTGTAGATAGCTGGTGAGGGAAGCTATATTTATGGGACCTCTTTGCGAGTGACCAGTTGCCCACGTCGGGCTAGCATCATGAAAAAGAAAAACTATGGTATTTCTCATTTACCATTATTTATTCGGACTACAGTGGATTTAATAATCCCAGAAGAGTTCCTTGTTCCATGCACGGTCTGTGTGTATCATAAAAAACTCAGGGTACCATTCTGAGTTCATTCCCATATATATATACAATGAACGGAGAAATAAAATTAAAATTAAAAATTAAAGGATTGTGGGAGGAGCATACAAATTTGTATGGAAAAACTATCGATTTTTAGCACAAGATCAAATGAATTGTTTCCAACCAATGTTATAGATAAAAAAAATACAAATTTATACTGGAAATCTGCCCGGGTTTTAGCACTCTTCCCTTCTTGCATATAAAAATAAATTGAAAAATAAAAGTTATTAGAGTAGCATACAAGTTTACCAAAGATTTAGCGTTCTACCCTTCTTATCTAAATCTCTTCTGAAGGAATTCAAAACAACAGGATCGAGTTGAAAAAGACCTTTGCTTATGTTGAAGTTATTTGTAAGTTGGATAATGGCAGACTCAAGAATATTTCTATTAACAACGTTGCTAGAGTGAAATGAAACTGAAGCATTATTCCAGTCAATACAGTGGGATAATTCCGACAAATGGACAAAAAGGGCACTGGACGACTGTCCTGTTCTAACGGAATATTGATGCTGTTTTATACGTGTGTGCAAATCCTTTCCCGTCTGACCTATGTAAAAGGAATCACATTGTTTACAACTAATTTTATAGATAATGCCTGAATTATTGGTAGGGCTATTTTTTACTATGATATTTTTCACAATATTGTTATATGAAAATACTACATTAATATCCAAAAGTTTAAGTACATTAGCAATGCCTAAAAAGCCCGGGAAAAATGGAAGTACTAAAATATTTTTTGACAAAGTACGAGTGTTATTATTGACACGATAGAAAGTTCGTTTTGTCTTGTTGAGACAAATTCCATAAACACAGATGGATAACACAGATCACTTCCAATACCGTTGATTTTTTCTAATTCGGCATCGATGTATTCCGGACTGGCGATTCTAAGGGCGCGGAGAAACATTGAAGAAAAAATGGCCTTCTTAGTGGGGGTGTCATGTCCCGAGTAAAAGTGTACGTAGGACAATTTTTTTTTTTCCGATAGATACTAAACTTAAAACCTGGGCTTTCCCTATGTACACGCACATCCAAAAACGGGATTGAATTGTCTTGTTCCACTTCTAAAGTAAACTTAATGGAGGGGACTTGATCATTTAACTGAAGGAGAAAGTTATCCAGGTCACGATTCATGGGCCAGATACACAAAATATCGTCGACGTACCGCAACCAAGGGATGCCAACCCCCAGGATTCTCGGAATGTAAGTAATTTCGAAAAACTCCATATAAATATTGGAGAGGAGGGGCGACAAGGGGTTGCCCATGGCCATCCCAAAACTTGTTGATAATACTCGTTATTGAAAGTGAATTTACAGTCTTTGATGCAAAGCTTAATAAGTTCCAAAACAATGTGTGAAGGTAGTGGCAGGTCATACTTATGTAATTCTTGGGAGAAAAAGTCAAGCATATCGTCAATCGGCACTTTTGTAAACAATGAACAAACGTCAAAACTGATCAATCTAGCGTTAGTTTTAGTACGTGCATTATTCAATTTTTCAGTAAGATCCATGGAATTTTTTACGTGAATCAGAGATAGTTCCGAGAATGGGGGACAAGACTTTGACAAGCCATTTGGAGAGTTTATAAGTAATAGAGCCCACCGAGCTAATAATAGGGCGCATAGGGTTGCCAGGTTTGTGGGTTTTAATAAGACCGTAAAGGTAGGGCAGAGAAGGTGAAGTGGACATGAAAAGCGGAATTAAGTCCTTATGATCTTTGAGAATGCGTTTCAAGCCACTATTAAATGATTTGATGACGTCATCCTGCGGGTTCTTCCTAAGTTTGCTGTATCTTTCTCAACAAGGCCATCCGTGTTCCATATCAAAATGTAAGAACTCATGCCGAAAATTAGGCACATCATACAATATTTAGAGGTCGCGACCAGTTCCTATATTTTTAGGATTTGAAACAAAAATACAATATCAATGTTTATTTCAAAATTTAAAGTCAAGAGCACAGAGCACATGTTATGCAAAAATATACTGGAACACATATCATATCAGTTAATACGACTGCATTAAATCCTTGTATATCAAACAAACAACGTCACACCCGTTACTTTTTCTGCGTCAAAGCCAACTTCGTCGGAACTGGCAATCTTTTTCGGTGGCTGGCGACGAGTCGCAGTAGGTATTGTTTCTGGGACTCGTCTTTCGTCAGCGCGGTATTGTAGGACTGAATAAGAGCAACTCCTCGTTCGGCACAGTAGTTGACGACCTTGAGGAGCCTGCACTCAGCCTTAAGTAACTGGTAAATGGGGTCTGTCAGCCAGAGGGAGGGAGGTTTTGACAAGAATGTCTTGGCTTCATCTTGTCCTTTCATGGAGAGTATATCGAATATCTTCAAAGCCCGGCTCGTGATGTACGACGCCAATGAAGAACGATAATCGAACACAATCCCGTCCAGACGTCTCAAGAGTTTTTGGTTTGAGGGACGTAAGAAGTTGTCAACCATAGCTGCTTTGGTGATCTCGTCGACGCGATCGTCGAAGAGGGCGAGAGGCGCGAGGTGCTCAGAGAAGTACCACAAATGGCAATAGAAGGCCTTAACAGCTTCCTCCCTGATGGCACGGTCAGGATACTCATGGAGGAGAGCAATTAGGTTTAAGTCGTTGAAGGGGGGAGGGGTCCTCTCTGGGAGAAGGGCCTCGTGCCAGTAGCGAGCGTAAATAAGAGAAACGAAGAGGCAAATCTTTGTGACGCCAGCTATCTCGTGGGCCGTCAATTTAATCTGGCCCCTGAAAAGGAAGATCTTCAGCGAGTATATTGCCTTAGCCATCCACCGCGCGTTGTGCATAGCGCCTGGCGCACGAAAGGACGGTTCTCCGTCGGAGGATTCCCCTAGGAATATATGACAGAGCTGAAGCAACTCTCCATAGTCATTCCGTGGGAGCTGGCTCTTGACTGCCTCCGAGTAAAATGACATCATCTCTCGTAGGCCATCCGGCATGCCAACGAAGAGATCGTCTCCAGCAGAAATGCAACGGAAATCAACTATATTAATATCAGGCCAGGTTTTCTGGAAGCGTTTGAAGATTCCCACTTCAGGCCCACCGGTTGGTGTCAGGGCGACAGAAAATACGGCCGACAACATTACCTCGAACACGTGATGACGGCACGCGATCCAGGTGAGCTCCTTGTCCAGAGCCTTCTCAATTAGGGTGCACGCGCCCATATTCAGCCCAGTATTGGTTGCCATTGTGTCGAAGACTAGTCCCTGGATCATGGGTTTGAGGTTCCATTCCTCCAGCGTTTGGACACATGCATTGCACTGCTCCTCTCCCTTGCCGCGGCTGATCTTGGGGACGGCAAGAAGTTTCTCTGTTTCACCACCAGTCATCAAGATGGCGACACGCTCCACAAACTTTTTATTACCGGCGATATCTGGAAGCAGTTTACTGTCCCAGTGGAGAAGCAGTGGGCTGTCCGGCGAGAAAACAGCCTGTTGAGCAGTTGCTACCGCCTCACGAGTGGTGACCCGCGCTCGCTGAATGGTGTTCCTGGATAGCGCCATAGACTGCAGGCTATGACCGAGCGCTTGCGTGACGGCTCCTACGACGAACATGGCAGCGCGGTCAGGGAGTTTCACTCGGTCGAGCGCGGCGGCTACTTCCTTGGTCACAATGGTCTGCTTCGATTTCTTATTCCTTGGCTGATCTTGACTGGATGTTGACGGAGCTTAGAAATCATCTTCGGACTCCGTCGATGTGGAGGAGCTGCAGATGTCAGCAATGGCGGAACTAGACGGAACAGCCGTATTCGCCTGTTGGGCGCTCAACATGCTTTTTTCCTTTCGAACACTGGCCTGATCACTCCTGAGACGCTTGCGAGTCTCCTTGTTCGTCAAGGTCTTGTCGATCCCTGACATACTCGCGCTCGAGGGATCCTGCTGTTGCATCCGCAGGAACTGTTTGTCTTCTTCGTCCGTCATAATATTGGGCGTCTTTTCGTGAGATGTCAAATAGTTTGGTGAGATTCTCCTTGAATTTTCTTTCCTTGATTCGGCACCCGTCTTTCGGTTTCAATCGGTTTTTCTTTAACCCACAATATTCTTCATAGAGCTTCCGAAGCTTGCGCACGCCGGAGTCCACCCGCTGCGTCGGAATTCGTGCCTTGTCCCAGAGTGTCAGCGCTCTGTCTATGGTGGCCTTAGCACTGTCACCGATTGTGGATCCCTTCTGGTGGTGAAACATGAAGTTCCTGAGAATAGCCCCGTTTGTTGGCAGGCCAGATCCCAAGATGTCCGGGTCCGGCTTACCCAGGAGCCAAACTTTCGGACTGCTCCTTGTCGTTGTCATGGTCTTGGCCTGTGGAATGGAAGATAAAATGGAAATTACAGTTAAAGAACCTATACATACGTTTCATGTAGAATAGAAAACAAACAATTTTAACAATTTTAATAAACTTTTATAAATTTAAATATTTATTTTAATTTTTAACAATTTTAATAAACAATTCATTGTTCCAAATTGCTTATCAAGGTCAGTGCAGTAAATGAATGACAGAGAAACTAAGCATAGTGTCAGTCACTCACTGGTGAAAAATTTAACTTGCCTTATTGGTGTGATTCACTACACGGCGTAACCCAGATGGCAGGAACATAACAAAAACACGTCTACACCTGCCGAGACTTGGCGACCAACTGGGCTAGTGAGAAGAGTGCATTGCTATCATATAGTGATTCTTTGGTCTACAGTGGCGTTGCTCGGCAAATATTTATTGTAGAACATAATGGTGACCCAAAATTACTGAAATTACGGAATTTAGATATTTTTACCTTGAGGTCGCGACCTCTAAATATTGCCCGATCTTCCTGATTTTTTGCATGAAGGCTTCTTTTGTGATATGGAAAAGGAATAGCCTTGTGGAGAATAGCAATTCAAACTTTTATTTTTTCAGTTAATTTTTGGGCCACCCTAATATATATATATATATATATATATATATATATAATATATATAATATATATATATATACTGTATATATATATGCGGAAAGTTCAGATTAGAAGATTGTTTATGACATAAATAAATTTTTGTTGTGGAAAGATAAGAAAAGCTTTGGTCAGCATGGGCTTAATTGGGGCAGTGAGAGAGAGAGAGAGAGAGAGAGAGAGAGAGAGAGAGAGAGAGAGAGAGAGAGGTTCAGAAAGGAAAACCGTTTATACCCAGCATTTAAGTTTTTTGTAGAAAAACAGCGATTAGTGGAGATAGTCACTAAACGATGGGTCATTTGCTGAAGAAGATTTACTCTTTATTGCCTCGAGATAATCTCCTGTGAAAAGATTATTTATTGGATTTTTAATTCGAAATTATCTACCACTTCCGACAAACTCGAAAATTATTTTCCATAAATGTTTGTTCTTCTATTGTTCAGCTTTTAGTTAGGCGAGCATTTGAAAATTTTTAGGTAATAAAAAAATGTGTGTATATATATATATGTATATATATATATATATATATAGCAGCAAAATTTTGTATTTTTTATAGGTGTGCTGATTGTTGTGGTTTATTTTTTCTTCTTTCAGCAAATCTGTGTGATGTTTTGTATGGCTTAAAGTAAAACATATTTGTTAAAAACACTAATTTATACTGGATCAAATTCGGGGTGATTATCGGATTGCTGCTGTTTATTTATTTATTTTCAGGACAAGCCCGCGTGATGTTTTGTATGGATAGCCTGCGTATATTCCCCCGCTTGTATAGGACTGTATATTTATTTTCAATATATTTTGTGAAATTGGATTCAATAATTTGTCTAAATAAAGAGTGATGTGGTGATGTTTTATTTAATTCTTTCGGTTGTATATAAAAACGTTATTATTATTATTATTATTATGATTATTATTATTATTTAATTATACCAAATGGCTGGTTAGTCCTTCTAGGTCAGTTGGCGGGTTAATCCAGGGCGTGCCAGATGTCCCCATTCGTGGAGAGACGCGAAACGATTTGATTTTCGATCTTGTATTCGAGAGAGAGAGAAAGGGAGGGTGAGAGGGTGAGAGGGCGAGAGAGAGAGAGAGAGAGAGAGAGAGAGGGAGGGATGGAGGGAGGGCGAGAGAGAAATTGGAACATAATTTAACTTAATTGCGCATGAATTGGGCGACGAAACTAAGGTGTTGTAAAGATTTATGGCATGTATCAGATGTCGCCATTCGTGGAGAGCGTGAAATGCTTTGTTATTTTGATCTTGTACTCGAGAGAGAGGGAGAGAGAGAGAGAGAGAGCTGAGGTTCGAATGTGAGGTATAATTTAAACGCGTATCTTATCTCGAATCTTGGAAATCAGAGATTTGCTAATAAAATCAGGGTTTATCTTGGTACAAAATCTATAACAATTTTCTATAAGTACAATCCAAGCTTAGTATCCAAAACTTTAAAATCTGTTAAGAGAGGTGGGTCCCTTCATTTTGCCTGACCCATCATAGCATAACAATCATTCCTTATTTACCAGTTTTCTTTGCACTTTTTATATTTAAAGTATTAAAGCGCTCAAACGTTCAATGGTGCTGGATCCTCTCAAATGTGGTGCTAGCTTGTTCGGAGGAAAGGAATGAGTTTATGGTAACGCATTTTTAGGTAATAAAAAATTTAATTATATATATATATATATATATATATATATATATAGAGAGAGAGAGAGGAGAGAGAGAGAGAGAGAGAGAGAGAGAGAGAGAGAGAGAGAGCAGCAAATTACAGATGAAAAGACCATAATATTGGACTTAAGTTAGGCGACGAGTGAGCTAATTAATGTAGTTTGAAGTTTACACAAATATTTAGATGAACTTTTTTCCAGAAATTTACATATATCGGCTCGCCTTTGCTCTCCGTTCGAATTGTTCGAATCATTACACTTTACACTCCACCTTAGACCCACTTTTAAACGGGGAAGTGTGTACACACACACACACACACACACACACACATATATATATATATATTATATATATATATATATATATATATATTATATATTATATATATATTATAGAGAAAGAGCGATAACAGATAAACAACATGATCGAGTGTTGCAATAACGGGGTCCTGCCCCTATGAATCGTGGAAGGACGTGCCGAGTCTCGACCCCGCCTCCACCTTAGGCGTACTTTTAAACGGGGAAGTGTATATATATGAGAGAGAAATAAACAACATGATCGAGTGTTGCAATAACGGTGTCCTGCCCCTACGAACCGTGGAAAGATGTTTACACTCCACCTTAGGCCTACGGTTTAGCACGGATCATTAGGTCACCCTGACTATCAACCGCGCCGGGTCTCGAACCAGCCTCCACCTTAAAGTTTAACGCTGATCATTAGGGCGCCCTGGCCAGCAATCATGATTTTTAGATGAACTTTTTTCAGGAAATTTACATATATAGGCTCGCCTTTGGTCTCCGTACGAATTGTTCACTCTGGTGAAGCTTACACTCTACCTTAGACCCACTTTTAAACGGGGAAGTGCTTACACTAATTTTTAGATGAACTTTTTTCCGGAAATTTACATATATCCGTTGGAATTGTTCGAATCTTTGCACTCCACCTTAGACCCACCTTTAAACTTGAAGTATGTATATATATATATATATATATATATATATATATATATATATATATATTGAGAGAGAGAGATAAACAACTTGATCGAGTGTTGCAATAACGGGGTCCTACCCATAAAGCGGATTTGTAAACCAGAATATATGCTTTAATTAAATAAATGTTGCTATCTTGCAACTCAACCTTCTAACTCAAATGACGGATTAAGTCAGAATATATGCTTTAATTAAATAAATAGTACAAACTGGCCCCTCAACCAGATACGCCAACTGGTGGTGAGAGAGAGAAATAAACATGATCGAGTGTTGCAATAACGGGGTCCTGCCCCTACGAAGCGTTGAAAGATGCTTACACTCCACCTTAGAGTTTAACACGGATCATTAGGTCACTCTGACTATCAACCGCGCCGGGTCTCGATCCCGCCTCCACCTTACAGTTTAACGCTGATCATTAGGGCGCCCTGGCCAGCAATCACGATTCTTAGATTAACTTTTTTCAGGAAATTTACATATATAGGCTCGCCTTTGGTCTCCGTACGAATTGTTCACTCTGGTGAAGCTTACACTCTACCTTAGACCCACTTTTAAACGGGGAAGTGCTTACACTAATTTTTAGATGAACTTTTTTCCGGAAATTTACATATATCCGTTGGAATTGTTCGAATCTTTGCACTCCACCTTAGACCCACCTTTAAACTTGAAGTATATATATATATATATATTATATATATATATATATTGAGAGAGAGAGAGATAAACAACTTGATCGAGTGTTGCAATAACGGGGTCCTACCCATAAAGCGGATTTGTAAACCAGAATATATGCTTTAATTAAATAAATGTTGCTATCTTGCAACTCAACCTTCTAACTCAAATGACGGATTAAGTCAGATATATGCTTTAATTAAATAAATAGTACAAACTGGCCCCTCAACCAGATACGCCAACTGGTGGTGAGAGAGAGAAATAAACATGATCGAGTGTTGCAATAACGGGTC